>CAJHNH020005247.1:0-23997 GCA_905116865.2 Candidula unifasciata
ACCCTTTTAAAAGACTTTATTTGGGGACATCCTTTGAAGAAGGAATTGCCATATGCCCTAGAGACAAGGAAAAACCAACAACTGCATGCAAATAAGTAACATCTGTGAAATGGAAGTGCATGCAAACATAGGTTTATGGAACATGGACTGAAGTCCAGAGGTGACGAAACACCAGCTCAACCCCCTCATAGACTTCGCCCAGCGTAGTTTTACAGCAGGTGAACGCAAAGAAGAAGAAGAAGAAGAAGAAGAAGAAGAAGAAGAAGAAGAAGAAGAAGAAGAAGAAGAAAGAAGAAGAAGAAGAAGCAAGAAGAAGAAGAGAAAGAAGAAAGAGAAGAAGAAGAAGAAGAGAAGAAGAAGAAAAGAAGAGAGAAGAAGAAGAAGTATTCATGGCTTTTTCTGCTTCAGGTGGTACGCAGAAACTGATACCTCTTTTAGATAAACAGAGGGGGAACCATATGAAGCCGTTTTAAATATTATGAATTAATCAAGTAACCAGAAAGTATTGTGAACGGCACTCATAGAAAGAAGTAGAAAGATAGAGGAAACACACTAGACAACATAAAAAATCGAAAGCTATAGTTGACCGTGGCGGGAATTGAACCTGTCACCTCCAGACGGCGTCTGCGCGCCTCGCCATGAATACAAGTGCACTAAGATACATGGTCAAATCGGCACCCCCAAAAAAAAAAGGTGTCTCATTGGCCATGTCTATCGTACAGCTTGAAATCCACGACTATGGAATACGGACAGAATTCATTTCAACCCATTGAAATGGCACCATAGGTTACAGAAATTTATATTAACGAGGCAAATGTCAAATAACAATCACAGCAACAATTTATTCCTTCAGTAGCACTCGCCGGATCCAGTGTACAATGTCAATTGAAACGTTTTTAAAACGTACCAAGACATCGAACGCGGTACCAAAAGTTCAGTTTTGCTCGGCATAGTCAATCAATCAGGTGCCGTCTCCACAATGAAGGTTGGCTGCAATGGATCTCCAACAAGCCCTGTCTCTTGCCCTTGATGTACACTCACTCATACTGCTGTTCGTCCATCTCTTGATGTTATCCTCCCACTTGTAACGCTGTCTGCCTCTTGCTCGCCTACCTTAAACCTTTCCCTTTAGGATGATCTTTACAATACTGTTATGTCTTTTAATGTTACCAAAATATTTCACTTGTCTCTTTTTTCTTTCACCTAGCAACTCTCTTTTCATTCCCAATTTCCTCAGTACCTCTGTATTTGATAGCTTTTGTTTCCATGAAACACGGCCTAATCTTCTGTATATCCACATCTCCAAAGAATTGATACGATTTTCCAGTCGTTTGTTCATTGTCCATGTTTGTGTCATACAGTAAGGTTGAGAATGCATAACATTTGACAATTCTCATTTTTAATGTCTTGCTTATTTCTCTTGATGTCAGTAACTTTTGCATGTTGTTGAAAATGTTTTTTGGCCATCCCTATTCTTTTCTTGACTTGTTTCCCTTCTGCCGTCACATGTTTTTACTTGTCCAAGATTATAAGAAATTTTTAACTTGTTCCAATTTCATCCCGTTCACTGTGTTATTCATTGTTAGCTGATTATTTTCTGTGCTAAATATCATGGTTTTTGTCTTTTTCAAATTAATATCTAATCCAAATTCTGCACTCCTTTTGTTTACTTGCTCCACTAGGTCTTGCAACTCCTGCTCACTCTCTGCTAGCAACACTGTGTCATCAGCATATCTCAGATTGTTTATTATTCTACCATTGATGTTCAGTCCTGGTAATTCTACAATTTCTTTAAAAATGGTTTCTGTACATAATTTGAAAAAGCTAGGCGACAGCACACATCCTTGTCTTACTCCTCTCTTGATCTCTATCTGGGATGAGCAGATGTTGTCATATCTTACTGTTGCTTCTTGCTCCCAGTATAAGTTTCTTATAAGTATGATATCCTTTCCATCTAGTCCTATGTTTTGAAGAGCTGTAATTAGTTGTTCATGTTGCACTCTGTCAAAAGCTTTTTTGTAATCTATAAAATATGCATACATATTTTTCTGAACTTCTGTATATTTTTCAGTCAGCATCTTTAGACAAATTATGGCTTCTCGAGTACCACTGTTTTTACTGAATCAAAATTGCTCTTCATAAATTTTTTTCTCTATATTATTTTGAATTCTTGCTTGTATTATCTTCAAAAGTAACTTAGTTACGTGATTCATTAGGCTAATAGCTCTGTCATCTTTACAATCAACGGCTTTTGATTTCTTGGGTAGTGTGATAAAAACAGATGTTTTCATGTCCCTGGGAATGTACCCATAGTTATAAATGTCATTGCATATTTCTGTGATAGTACTAATGCCAAAAGTAGATAATGATTTTAACATTTCTGCATTTATGTTGTCTGGACCTGCAGCTTTCCCCTGCTTCATCTGTTAAATGGCTTTCTCTACTTCAGACTTTAATAATAATATGTTTGGCCCCTCTTGAATATTATGGATTGGCGGTTTGTCACCTCTGTTGTCCCAAAACAGGTCTTCTGTGTATTCAGTCCATCTTTTTATTATATCTTTCTTAGCAACAATAATGTTTCCATCCTTTCCCCCTAATACAACCATTTCCTGTTAAATGTTTTTGCTTGTTTGTAAGTTTTCGGCATAGTACATTTGCACGAAAGTGCCAACTTCGGCAGCCCTGCTGTAACCACTTTCTGAAAGACTCTTTCATCAGTGTTGCCACTTTGAATCTTTTATATCCAAATTTAGATCTTTTTCATTGCATTTAGATACTGTTTTTGACGTTTAGATCGTAAATATTTTTCTAGATACTTTTCATATGGAGTTGGATATTTTATAGATTTTTTTTCTTTCATTGTCAATTTAATAATTACTGTGCAAAATACTTATTACAATATTTTTGCTTTGGTCTGGCACGTACATTGGGACAACTGCCATTACTTGAACTTTAAACTCTAACTGCGGTCAACGCACAAATATCTGGCAGCCCCGGTACTGATTAATAAAAACGCGCGTAAATCATACTAACTTTGTTTCAACCTATATTCTCTCTGTGCTGACTTTGCGTTTCTTTTTCATGTGATTTAAAAAAAAAAATTGCTCACCTTCTTACGTGGCTTTCACTTTGAAAAAAACCTTTCAACATGCCAAAAGTAAAGTATGAGCAAAAAAATTTGGAAAGAGTGGTTGCATGATGACAAAATTAAAAACTGGGGATATGAACAGAGATTGTTGTAAGTACTGCAAGTGTGAAATTAAAGCGAAAATACAACAAAGAGTCATGCAGAGACTAAAAAAGCATAAAACTGCAGTTTTATTTAAAGATATTACACCACTGACATCTGTTTTCAGAACTATACTGATAAATGAATCATCAAAAGTTAAAGTATCAGTCGCAATGTTTTTAATTTGTCACTGCGTAATTTCAAACTGTGACCATTTGATCGATTTGTAAAAAATCTTGGACTAGTTCAATTTGAAAAGTGTGGTGTAGAAAGTATAGTTTAGGAACTGAAGGACCTTTTAATCAGCAAACAGTTAGGAATGAAGAATTTGGCTGTAATTGGTACTGATAATGCCTCAGTGATGGTTGGTATAAACAATGGATTTTATGCCAAGTTGAAGGAAGCTAACCCATCGTTAATACTTATAAAATGTATGCGTCATTCATTGCAGCTAGCATTATCGCATGCTTCATCTAAATATTTACCAAGGAATTTGGAATACCTTATTGCTGAAACACTTTACTGGTTTTCCGTTTTCCAAATAATTTGTCAGACAACAGCAATACAATACATTATATACAGCCTTGAATTATGGTTCCACACCACCGAAAATTCTGTAATATTGCAAAACTAGATGGTTATCAATTGAACCAGCTGTTGAAAGAATTATGAAGCAATGGCTGAAGTTGAAGACACACTTTGAAATAACAAGACAAAGTTAAAAGTGCCACACAGCTGAAATACTATATGATATGGAATGTACAGTGATGAAAAAAAATTTGTCATTTATTCTCTTTTTGTAACCTATTCTAATGGAAGTGCAAAAAGTTAATAAACTGTTCGAATTTAAACTTGTTGATAAAGTTAAATTACTTGATCTCATCTTGCTATTTCACTCGGTAAAAGACTGGTGTTGCCAACTTTTAAAGCTGATTTGCTCACTTGCACTATAGAGAGCTATTTGACTTGGATATTAAATCGAATCAAAAATTGATGATTTAAAAACAAAAGGACTGTTAACAGAGAATGAAAAGAACAACTTAAGAAAACACTGTCAAGATTTCCTTATCGCATTTTTGAAGCAATTGAAACAGAGGCTTCCTGAAAATCTAGATGTTTTCAAAAATATTTCACTTTTTTCTGCGAGCAACATACTTCAGCCAATAAAGGACGTACCTAAATATTGTAAAGTTATGAAATTTTTGGGGGCTACTGATAATAGTGTCGCGGAAGCAGAATATCAGTTAAATAAAATAAAGTTAGCTGAATGGACAAACAAAACAGAAACTAAAGCGTTTTGGAATAAAGGGAGACAATTTAAAGATGCCTCATCAAACAGTCCATTCTGTAAGCTCTTTAAAGTGCCATGTCTGCCATGATACTACCCCACTCAAATGCTGACGTAGAAAGAGTTTTCAGTGCTAGGAATTATATCAAATCTAACCTAAAAAACAGGATGAAATTTGACCTCTTAAATGCTATGGTGCAAATTAAAATTCGGCCTGATGAGACTAGAGAAATTTGAACAGGAAAAGCATACCAGGGTCATTTTGGATCTGAAGCTTCAACTTCTTTATCCAAGCTAAGTTTATTCTGTGGATCTTGTGAGGCAGACCAGTGAAGGTGAGGACATGATTATGTAGGGTAAGTCATAACAAAAGCTATGTAATTTTTGACTTTTTCAATTTGGATACTTTTTCTAGATCTTTTCCACGCAGATTTAGATCTTTTTAGATATTTTTTGACACCGTTTTGGATATTTTTTGTCAAAGAAAAGTGGCAACACTGTCTTTCATACGTTGTTACAGTCGCCAACATGGCGGAGTGGTTGTATATGGTACCGCTGCTCTCTGTGCTTTTGGTAAGTTTATCTTTATTCAGTGTTCAATATATAAAATAATACGCTCAGAAAAGATATAAGATTATATTTAAACAATAAAAAATTTCTTTGTGGCAATTATCTTTGTCATTTCTTGTATAGTTAAATCGTAAAACTAGCAGCCGGATTAAATTAATATCTGATTATTCCTAAACTTCAATTCAATGAATCCAATTGCAGCGGTCCACGTCACTCACTGAGTGTTGAGCAGTTGAGACTTGAGTCTTAGGAAACTTTTACTTACTGAGCTTTCCGGTGCGATTATGGTCGCTGTGCCGGTCTTGCTGTGGCATCTTTATGTTTTAAAAATGTTCATGTCTTTTGAATAAATAACGTGCAAGCAAATTGAAGCTAATGAAAATGATTATGCCATGTTTATATTTAATATTTATGGTTTATAATTTTTATATACTTACAAAATACTTACATACAAGCCCGGCTCTCTAGTCTAGCGTAGTTGGTTAAACCTGACTTCACGGTGACTGAGTGACGAAGCCACATTTCTCCCAGATTTACAGTACCTAATACTAGTAATACCTATCATAGAATGAAAGCTGAAGGGTTTCGATATCCATAGTACAAAGCCAAAGTGTTAACAACTCATGGTTTCTGGATAATATATATATATATATATATATATATATATAATATATATATATATATATATATATATATATATATATATATATATATATATATATTATTTATTTACGAGAATACATGGATGCAGAGAACGTGTTCCTTTTGGCCGTGTAAGCAGATAAAAATAGGTTGGTCTTGAGTACCTGATCCTGTGAAAAATCTTCAACTGTGAAAACCATCTATGAAGATATCTAAGGCTTGGCATAATAATAATTTCTTTGAGGAATTACTTAGTCTGTGTTGGGAAATAAGCCAGTAAAAGAAGGTGCTAGTACTTTGGTGGATCTTTTCTCCAGGCTATGCCAGCGTGGTGGGTAATAAACAGGCAAACAGACTGGCTGGATCTGCACCACTGGGTGGTGAATTGATTCATGGCAAGGCACATATGGTGAAGGTACTTTGGGAATAAGCAACTGAATCAGTAGAGAAAAAAAATTATTATGGGCTGGAGAGAATGAGGCACCTGGGTGTAACCAGAGGGTCTGGCCGGCTCACTACACTCAGAGGAAAGGCAAGACAGACATATAACCAGATTGTGACCGGTTCCATCAGTATTGGAACTCTGCGCTGGCTGCTGAAGATGAGGACAGAGCATGCATGGGAATACCCCGAGTGCTGTGATGTCACTTCTTGACTCAGCTCAACTCAGGAAGGTGCTGTTAGATGTAATTTGTTTTTAAAATTCAGAAACCATGAGTTGTAAACCCTTTGGCTCTGTACTATGGATATCGCAACCCTCTGCCCCGATTCCATGATAGATACCGTAAATCTAGGAAATATGTGGCTTTTCTGCCTACCCCTGGGCGTGAACTTGGACCACAAGGAGTTCATCACCCGGTCACTGTGCAGCTGGTTTAACCAACTTAACTAGCTGGTACCAAGCAAAAAAGTATTCTAGACAGGGCAATAAGGTCTACTGTGTACGTAAATTGTTGCTGTGATTGTTATTTGACATTTGCCTCGTTAATATAAATTTCTGTAACCTATGGTGCCATTTCAATGGGTTGAAATGAATTCTGTCCGTATTCCATAGTCGTGGATTTCAAGCTGTACGATAGACATGGCCAATGAGACACCTTTTTTTGGGGGTGCCGAGTTGACCATGTATCTTAGTGCACTTGTATTCATGGCGAGGGCGCAGACGCCGTCTGGAGGTGACAGGTTCAATTCCCGGCACGGTAACTATAGCTTTCGATTTTATATGTTGTCTGAGTGTGTTCCTCTATCTTTCTCTACTTCTTTCTATGAGTGCCGTTCACAATACTTTCTGTTACTTGATTAATTCATAATATTTAACGGCTTCATATGGTTCCCCCCTCTGTTTATTTATAGGAATGACGTATACACACCGGAACCTACCAATCAAATACCTTTCTTAAATGTTTGTGTATTCTAGACAGGGCAATAAGGTCTACTGTGTACGTAAATTGTTGCTGTGATTGTTATTTGACATTTGCCTCGTTAATATAAATTTCTGTAACCTATGGTGCCATTTCAATGGGTTGAAATGAATTCTGTCCGTATTCCATAGTCGTGGATTTCAAGCTGTACGATAGACATGGCCCAATGAGAACACCTTTTTTTGGGGGGTGCCGAGTTTGACCATGTATCTTAGTGCACTTGTATTCATGGCGAGGCGCAGACGCCGTCTGGAAGGTGACAGGTTCAATTCCCGGCACGGTAACTATAGCTTTCGATTTTTATGTTTGTCTAGTGTGTTCCTCTATCTTTCTACTTCTTTCTATGAGTGCCGTTTACAATACTTTCTGTTACTTGATTATTCATATATTTTAAACGGCTTCATATGGTTCCCCCCCTCTGTTTATTTATAGGAATGACGTATACACACCGGGACCTACCAATCAAATACCTTTCTTAAATGTTTGTGTATTCTAGACAGGGCAATAAGGTCTACTGTGTACGTAAATTGTTGCTGTGATTGTTATTTGACATTTGCCTCGTTAATATAAATTTCTGTAACCTATGGTGCCATTTCAATGGGTTGAAATGAATTCTGTCCGTATTCCATAGTCGTGGATTTCAAGCTGTACGATAGACATGGCCAATGAGACACCTTTTTTTGGGGGGTGCCGAGTTGACCATGTATCTTAGTGCACTTGTATTCATGGCGAGGCGCAGACGCCGTCTGGGAGGTGACAGGTTCAATTCCCGGCACGGTAACTATAGCTTTCGATTTTTATGTTGTCTAGTGTGTTCCTCTATCTTTCTACTTCTTTCTATGAGTGCCGTTCACAATACTTTCTGTTACTTGATTAATTCATAATATTTAACGGCTTCATATGGTTCCCCCCTCTGTTTATTTATAGGAATGACGTATACACAACCGGAACCTACCAATCAAATACCTTTCTTAAATGTTTGTGTATTCTAGACAGGGCAATAAGGTCTACTGTGTACGTAAATTGTTGCTGTGATTGTTATTTGACATTTGCCTCGTTAATATAAATTTCTGTAACCTATGGTGCCATTTCAATGGGTTGAAATGAATTCTGTCCGTATTCCATAGTCGTGGATTTCAAGCTGTACGATAGACATGGCCAATGAGACACCTTTTTTTGGGGGTGCCGAGTTGACCATGTATCTTAGTGCACTTGTATTCATGGCGAGGCGCAGACGCCGTCTGGAGGTGACAGGTTCAATTCCCGGCACGGTAACTATAGCTTTCGATTTTTATGTTGTCTAGTGTGTTCCTCTATCTTTCTACTTCTTTCTATGAGTGCCGTTCACAATACTTTCTGTTACTTGATTAATTCATAATATTTAACGGCTTCATATGGTTCCCCCCTCTGTTTATTTATAGGAATGACGTATACACACCGGAACCTACCAATCAAATACCTTTCTTAAATGTTTGTGTATTCTAGACAGGGCAATAAGGTCTACTGTGTACGTAATTGTGTTGCTGTGATTGTTATTTGACATTTGCCTCGTTAATATAAATTTCTGTAACCTATGGTGCCATTTCAATGGGTTGAAATGAATTCTGTCCGTATTCCATAGTCGTGGATTTCAAGCTGTACGATAGACATGGCCAATGAGACACCTTTTTTTGGGGGTGCCGAGTTGACCATGTTATCTTAGTGCACTTGTATTCATGGCGAGGCGCAGACGCCGTCTGGAGGTGACAGGTTCAATTCCCGGCACGGTAACTATAGCTTTCGATTTTTATGTTGTCTAGTGTGTTCCTCTATCTTTCTACTTCTTTCTATGAGTGCCGTTCACAATACTTTCTGTTACTTGATTAATTCATAATATTTAACGGCTTCATATGGTTCCCCCCTCTGTTTATTTATAGGAATGACGTATACACACCGGAACCTACCAATCAAATACCTTTCTTAAATGTTTGTGTATTCTAGACAGGGCAATAAGGTCTACTGTGTACGTAAATTGTTGCTGTGATTGTTATTTGACATTTGCCTCGTTAATATAAATTTCTGTAACCTATGGTGCCATTTCAATGGTTTGAAATGAATTCTGTCCGTATTCCATAGTCGTGGATTTCAAGCTGTACGATAGACATGGCCAATGAGACACCTTTTTTTGGGGGTGCCGAGTTGACCATGTATCTTAGTGCACTTGTATTCATGGCGAGGCGCAGACGCCGTCTGGAGGTGACAGGTTCAATTCCCGGCACGGTAACTATAGCTTTCGATTTTTATGTTGTCTAGTGTGTTCCTCTATCTTCTACTTCTTTCTATGAGTGCCGTTCACAATACTTTCTGTTACTTGATTAATTCATAATATTTAACGGCTTCATATGGTTCCCCCCTCTGTTTATTTATAGGAATGACGTATACACACCGGAACCTACCAATCAAATACCTTTCTTAAATGTTTGTGTATTCTAGACAGGGCAATAAGGTCTACTGTGTACGTAAATTGTTGCTGTGATTGTTATTTGACATTTGCCTCGTTAATATAAATTTCTGTAACCTATGGTGCCATTTCAATGGGTTGAAATGAATTCTGTCCGTATTCCATAGTCGTGGATTTCAAGCTGTACGATAGACATGGCCAATGAGACACCTTTTTTGGGGGTGCCGAGTTGACCATGTATCTTAGTGCACTTGTATTCATGGCGAGGCGCAGACGCCGTCTGGAGGTGACAGGTTCAATTCCCGGCACGGTAACTATAGCTTTCGATTTTTATGTTGTCTAGTGTGTTCCTCTATCTTTCTACTTCTTTCTATGAGTGCCGTTCACAATACTTTCTGTTACTTGATTAATTCATAATATTTTAACGGCTTCATATGGTTCCCCCCTCTGTTTATTTATAGGAATGACGTATACACACCGGAACCTACCAATCAAATACCTTTCTTAAATGTTTGTGTATTCTAGACAGGGCAATAAGGTCTACTGTGTACGTAAATTGTTGCTGTGATTGTTATTTGACATTTGCCTCGTTAATATAAATTTCTGTAACCTATGGTGCCATTTCAATGGGTTGAAATGAATTCTGTCCGTATTCCATAGTCGTGGATTTCAAGCTGTACGATAGACATGGCCAATGAGACACCTTTTTTTTTGGGGGTGCCGAGTTGACCATGTATCTTAGTGCACTTGTATTCATGGCGAGGCGCAGACGCCGTCTGGAGGTGACAGGTTCAATTCCCGGCACGGTAACTATAGCTTTCGATTTTTATGTTGTCTAGTGTGTTCCTCTATCTTTCTACTTCTTTCTATGAGTGCCGTTCACAATACTTTCTGTTACTTGATTAATTCATAATACCTCTTTTAGGTATGAATTTGTTTGCGCTACTGTAAACATTTTTCAGTGAGTACCGCATCTCTTTTAGACACTGTAAGTTAAGTTGCGCACAGGCATCTTTTATTCTGGAAAAACGCCCCGTTGGTCAGCGACATTAGTAGTAATAGTAGTAGGAGTAGTAGTAGTAGAAGTAGTGGTGGTGGTGGTAGTGGTAGTAGTAATGGTTGTGTTGGTAGCAGGACTGCTGCCGCTGCTGTTGTAGTTAAAAACTCCACAGTGAAACGACCACATCACGATGCTACTATGGTCGTCAGAAGATAAGTAACAAGCTCAACCACCCCCCCCCCCCCCCCCATTAAGTTTGTCTACAGAATTAGTCAGCTGTCTCCTACCTATCCCCACTCGTCGCCTCTTACGGCATGCGTGATGGTTTGCAGATTTTGTGTTATGTGCTCCCGGTAAAGGTATGTTGGCTGTTTCAATAAAGATCTAAATATCTTCTCTGTGAATATCATGAAAATCACTCGATCTCGCAGAGCAGGAGATTTAATGTAGGCTCCTATTCGTGCTGTGGCAGTTCCCAAGGGCTGTCATATGTTCTAGGGGTGTTAGCCAATGCGTTCCTTCTCCTTCCTCGTCTATTAACACAGTGCCGAAAACATGCTCCTGTTCGCCTGAGGCCCGACACGCTCTCTTTCGTGGCAACCGACACTGTGCGTTAGGGACAGGCCCTGGAAAGGTATACTCGTTGGTGACCCAGAAGTTGACAAGCCTGCAATGGACAATAGAAAGTACTGGCCGCTCACAGCCTGGTATATGGAATGCTTACAGCGTTGAAAATAACACAACATGACACACCTAGAACATAGGTCACCCCGTAGGAACGGCCAGGGCATGAATGGGAGCCGACACGAAATCTCGCACCTGGCGAGATGCGGTGATGTTCGTGATATGCACCCAGTTCACATTCTTTGGTCAGATCATGTATCAGAGCTGACTGAAAGTACACGAGACAGAAGGCTGTATATAGACAGGGACTATAAGGAGAAGAAGAAGCCGGTGTAGCCGGTGGCGAGCAGTAGCTTTGCTAGAACTGCTGAAGGGATGTTACCATTTCGCGGAAGAACATCTCAAAATGTACGGACGTTCTGGAGAAGGGAATCCGTCTTATTTATCTGCAAATATCTGTTTTGAATTAATGGGACAACAGGTTCTTTCTACTGTCCTTGGAGAGATATTGTAACAAACAGATAATGTATTGATTGACATTAACTGACAGAAGTAGAAAGATAGAAGGACACACTTGACAACATAAAATTCAAAAGCTATAGTTACCGTGCCGGGATCGAATCTTTCACCTGTGTGCTAAGAACATGACCAACTAGGCACACTAAAAAAGTGTCTTAATTGGCCATTTCTATCGTACAGCCTGAAATCCACAACTATGGAATACGGACAGAATCCATCTCAAACCATTGAAATGGCACCACAGGTTACGGAATTTTGAATTAAGAATCGACATCACAGCACTCGTGACATCCCCAAAAGTGCTCAGTAACCATCTTCAGCAGCATGCGAAGAGTTTCAATTCTGATGGCACAAGTAACTGATTGTTTATCCATCTCGCCCCTCCCCTGAGTGTTGAGCGCCGGCCATATCCCCTTTTAACTCCTCGCAGGGCCATTCTCCCTAGATGGTAATGATCATTCTATGCCTCTGCACTGTTCAATCTCTCACAAAGAGCCTCCACAACACCCAGTTTGTCATACATCAGTTCGCCAACAAGTAGTGCAAAACCAACCAGTCTGTCTGCCTGCTAATTTCCCAACACACCGGCATGACCTGGAGAAAATATCCAAAGGAAGGAACTTGCCGGGACCGCCACTCTGCACGGAGCATGCCTGTCTCCACCTTTCTCAACATGCTCTGCGAGTCAGTGACAATCACGGCATGTGTGTACAGCTGGTTCTTAAGCCAACGGAAGGCAGCAGTGACTGCCTCCGCCTCCATTCTCAAACTAAACGTTGTGATGTCATATGCCAGGCTTTGCTGCACCAAGCGACGCCCATTCGCTTTTGATATGAACGCCCATGCACTTAGTCTGACCCTCAACACAGCCATCTATTTAGATAATCACATCACCGCGGCGGGAATTGTCACGAATCATCTGTTGAGCTTCTGATTCTGCAGCACCAGCTGTCCAGTCCCTGCGCTCACAACTCAAAGTGATAAGAACCCTATACAAATTTTAAACTTGCTCGGATATTTTGATCCACTCCTCTCCTCGCTTGAGTTTATCGAGCCTGCACACATGTCCAATCGTGTTTTCAATTTTCGCCACCTAAGACCTTCCTCTTTCGGGGCTTCATGCATTAGATACTTCTTGTCTGCAGCTACTTTGAGATACGACTTTGATTGCAGAACTTTGAGCCTATCAGTATTAGCAGGCAGTGCAAGTAAATATACATAATACCGGGGTAAAGGTTATATAAATTTGTATTAACCAAGCATAGGTCGAATAACAAACATAACTACAAACGTATCGAATCGTAACGCTGTATCTAGAATACAACACACATTTGAGAAAGAGATTTGATTGGTCGGTTCTATTGAAGAAGTAAAAGAGTCTATTCAATGTGTGGCTTCACCCCCCCCCCCCCCCCCTCAGACAACTACCATACAGATCAGCTGACATAGACTGCCCGAGACACTAGAGCCTGCGAGTCTATACACTGTTGTGGATTCTTTTTAATGAGAATACAGATTCACTATCAAACTACCGTGGTCAGCCATACGACAACGCCTTAAACATGTCTGGAAGGCAGGTGTTTCGCCAGAAAGTTAACTTTGGAAAGGGGAAAGGGGAGGGGGTGTCAATCAACCAGTCTTGTGCAAGAATTGAGTCCCTCTGTGTTACCAGTTTTTATCGAGGAGATGTATACATAAATTAAACGATTCAAAAGTGACGTGGGAATAATTACTAGACCTGGACGCGAAATTTGTGTTCGTAAGGATGAACTCATGGCAAAAGTATGATAACAGATATATAAGAAGATAATTGTTTTACTGTGAAGATGATGGCAGATGAATCTGGTGTTAATAGAAAGACCATTCATAACATTTGAGTGCAAGATTTTGGCAAGATAAAATGACTTGCCGGTTTGTACCACATTCGTTGTCTGATGACCAAAATCATCAGCGGGTTGAGTACACAAGAGACATAATCATAACAAGATTTTTGGCCAAAAAACAAGTGTGTGTGTTCTCAGCCTTCCAAACTATTCCTCAGATTTGTCTCCCTGTGATTATTTTCTATTCCCAGAATTAAAGTTACCATTTCTTTAACGATACTTCTTCGATACTTCTTCTTCTGCCTTTCTATCCCCCGATGGAGCATAGGCCCTCAACCAACTCACGCCAAGTCGTTCTATCCTTCGCCATTGCATGGAGCTCTCCTCATGTCCTCCCAATCTTTCTAACCTCATTCTCCAGCTCTCTTCTCCATGTGTTTTTGGCCTTCCTTTATTCCTTAGCCCCTGTGGGTTCCAATGCAAAGACATTCTAGTTATGCTGTTCTCCTGTTTTCTCAGTGTGTGCCCTATCCAACGCCAGCGTCTTTTCCTCACCTCCTGATCCACTGGGGCCTGTTTAGTTCTCTCCCAAAGTTCTACATTAGTTATTCTATCATACCATTTTATTCCCTCTATTCTGCGCAGGCACCAGTTAATGAATGTCTGTAATTTATTAGTGATTGCCTTAGTTGTTCTCCATGTTTCCGCCCCATACAATAGTACTGATTTAACATTAGAATTAAAAATTTTTAGTTTAGTATTTCTTTTTATTTCTTTTGACCTCTTCAAATTCCCTAGTGCTGTCAAAGCCCCTCTTGCCTTTTGTTTTCTTATTTTAATATCTCTATCAGTTCCTCCATCTTTATCTACATTACTGCCTAAATAGGTGTACGACTCCACGTCTTGGAGTAGGGTGCCATTAAGAGAAACCACATTACTGTTTGCCTGATTTATTCTCATTATCTTTGTCTTTCCTTTATGGATTTTCAGACCAAGCTGCTGTGATCTCGCATTAAGTATATTTAATTTATCTTGTATCTGATTCCGTGAATGAGACAGAAGAGCAATATCATCAGCGAAGTCCAGATCATCAAGCTGTTTTGTAGGGGTCCACTGAATTCCATTCTTGGTGTTAGCATTTACTGTTTTCATAGTCCAGTCTATAGCCAGTAAAAATAAGAGAGGCGAGAAAAGACATTCCTGTCGCACACCTGTTTTTATTTCAAATGCATCTGTTAGCTTTCCCTCATAAAGAACTCGACATTTCATGTTTTTATATGTTGCCTTTACTAAGTTGATAATTTTCTGTGGGATTCCATAGTGCCCCATCAATTTCCAGAGAGATTCCCTATCAATGCTGTCAAATGCTTTTTCATAGTCTATAAATCCAATGTAAAGTGGTGAGTTCAGTTCAATGCTTTGCTCCATTATAATACGTAATGTGGCTATCTGATCAGTACAGGATCTGTTTGACCGAAAACCTGCCTGCTCATCTCTTAGCATTTTATCAATAGCATCTTTTAATCTTTCCAAAATAATTCTACCTAATATTTTTCCAGGAACTGACAGCAACATAATTCCTCTATAGTTTTCAGACTCCTGTAGATCACCTTTTTTGGGCAGTTTCACAAGATATCCTTCTCTCCAGTCTGCTGGTATTTCTTCGGTCTCCCAGACTTTACTGAATAATCTATGTAGCAATTCTGTTGATGTGTTTATGTTGGTCCTGATGGCTTCAGCTGGGATACCATCTGGGCCTGACGCCTTTCCTTCCTTAAGAAGATTTATAGCTTTTCTAATTTCCTATTTGGATGGTATCTTACAGTTGATATCCAGTTCCATTTCTAAAGGCTGGATATCTGGGGGAACCTCTGGGCCTGGTCTATTTAGAAGCATTTCAAAAATTTCAACCCATCTGTTCATTTGATCTTTAGTGTTAGTAAGTACCTTTCCTTGACTATTTTTGATTGATCCAGTTGGCTGACTATATTTACCTACTAATTTTCTTGTGTTACTGTAAAGTTCTCTGAGGTTTCCTTTTGCTGCTGCTGTCTCCGCTTCTTGTGCTAGATTATTTAGATATTTCACTTTATCTGCCCTTATAAGCCTCCTAACTTCCTTGTTGGCTTCTGTGTAATTCTCCTGAGCTCTAGCTTTAGCAGCTCTAGTTTTGCTATTGTTTAATTCTGCCTTTTTACTTTTCCTATCTTAATCAGTTTAATGGTTTCTGGTGTTATCCATGCTTTATGTTTTCTTGCCAAGAACTTCTACGCAAGATTTCATTCCAGATTCCTTTGATCTGATCCCAGCAGACTTCTGTGTTGACATCTTCAGCTAACTGCTGCAACACCTGGTACTTATTAGAGACCGTAACTGAGAACTGTTCCTTAATTTCTTTATCTCTGAGAAAGCCTACATTATATTGGTTTCTATGATTATTAGATGTTATGTATCTTTTTAGTTTCAACTTGATTTTACTTATCACCAGGAAATGGTTAGTAAATACATCGGCACCTCTGAAAGCCCTAACATCGTAAAGGGATGATCTAAACTTTTTGTTAATACATATGTGGTCAATTTGATTAGTTGTCTTATGGTCTGGTGATTCCCATGTTGCTTGTGTATTTTTTTTTATGGGGAAAAATACTTCCACCAATAACATACTGGTTACCTGCACAACAATTTGTGAACAATTCCCCATTTTCATTCATTACTCCTAGACCATGTCTCCCCATAATTTCTTCATAACCTGTGTTAAACTGATGACATCCAATGGTCCGTAACATCGATTTTCAGGGCCATCACAACATAAGAACTATAGAGGTCGTTCCAGTTTTTGTTAGATCGTGCTGCTTGCTGTATCAATGCACAAGGGGCTTACTTTGAATCAGATACAGTTTATATCTTCAACTGTTGATTATTTTAATTTGTATGGAATTATTCTCATTATTTAATTGTCGGACCTTGTATTGACATCATCTTTAGGAAAAAGTCTTAGTCTTAGTCAAGGTTTCATTTCACATATCTTGGCAGTGTGATGTCCCTACTGGGAGGGACAGAGGAAGACATACAGTCACGTCTGAACAAAGCTAGAGCTGCTTTTGGAAAGATGAGGCAAATCTGGAAATCCAACAATTACTGCAGAGGAACGAAACTCCGACTCTACAAGAACATCATTTTGCCAGTTCTTCTTTATGGAGCGGAATGCTGGAGAATGACTAAAAATGATGCACACAAGCTGTCCACCATACACCACACATGTCTACGTAGAATTATCAAACTTTTCTGGCCAGATACAATCTCTAACATTAAACTACTTCAAGCCACAAACCAAGAAACTTTAGACAGTATGATTACCAAGAGAAGATGGAAATGGCTTGGCCACGTTATGAAAATGACTTCTGATATACCTGCCAAAACAGCTCTCACATGGACACCAGAAGGAAAAAGAAAACAGGGGCGCCTAAAAACAACATGGAGACGAACGATGGAAAGTGACCTGAGTGCGGCATCTTTGACATGGAAAACTGCACTGAAGATTGCACAGGACAGGAAAGCATGGAAAGTTCTCTCTGAAGCCTCATGTGCCACCAGGCATAACGAGAACTGATGATGATTAGTCGAAGTTTCAACTTCACCGCAATCGGGTCACCCCATACTTGCTTCGTTCCTGTGCGACCAAAATTTAGATGAAATGCCCCCACTGTTGCATTTGTAAAATCGATGAACAAACAAATAGTCCCGTTACAATTCAGAAATATGCGATCTCAGTAAATAAATGTGGCGGTTGCTGGAGGCGCCAAAACCAACTGTCGCCACCAGATATGCAGTTTGTCATTGATGGAAGTAGTTGTACATGAAAAGCTGGCTATACAGACGTAAAATTATTACATACGGTATTTCACCAGCGAACTCGTAAACCGGTTACCCGCTATATTGAATACCACCTCTCAGCCACTGTACAAATGAAATACATTTTACAGGAAAAATACAGCTCACAGTGCTGCATTAAGCACTAAACTAAGTAGCTTAGGCAGCGAAACCGTAGACCTGCGTCCATATGTAGACAGTGCATTAGCAAAGCGCAGATTTGTTGCAGTCGGAAGCAAAACTAACTTCGAATCTAAACATTCTGCCGTGCCTAGTTCTACATATTAAACGGAAGCCAAGTCGTTCTTTTTTTTTTTTTTTTTTTATGAAAAGATGTTGTCAAACGTCTGTTTGCCACACACTGGTCAACACATTTGGATGCTGTGAATGAATGAGGTTTCGAAAATATAAAACATACACAGGAATCTCTATCAGTTGGCAATGAACAGCCAATGAATACAAGGAGAGAGGCAGGCGGATTAGGCAGTAACAACAACACATAGAAAGGCTGGAAAAAGATTCTTTGAAATGACATGCAAGAAAGAATAAATAAAACAAGCAAAATCCTGCAATCAAACGATATAAACATTCTTGTTAAGTCTTTGAAAACCTTTCTCCGGGAAACTAAAGACAAATTTAGTGAAAATAAGTTCAAAGCCAGGAGTATATGCCCAGATACAAATTACAGTGATGGGAAAAAACATAAACGACATCATAGTCTGCGTCTTAGTAGATTTGGCGGATCAGCGGAACTGCGAGAAAATGTACTTCTCAGTAAAACTGAAAAGTTCAAGGTGGAAACTTTTCTCCCTATTCTGGACCTGCGCGGATTTTTATTATGGTATGGGGTGTCTCATTCGACTCAGTCTAAATGGGTACCAGGATGTATGTCGGCGTGAAGCTGACCGCATTACCCACCTAGTGCCGATTGATCTGTAAAAATATGGGTGCTCTTCCCATATGTCCGATGCGCCTAAGGCGTAAAAAGGGATCTTTACTTTTACTTTACTATTCTGGACCATGCCCGTCTCCAGTAACGGTCATGTCTGTATACTCTAATATTTGAAGCGACAATACGTGCAGAGGCTTATTCACAGATTTAAAATCTGTTTTCGTTATTCCGTGAACTGAAAACCGTTGCTTCTGCTTAATATTATCGACCAGTTGCATTTAATTCCTGTGAGTGGATGTCGTAGAGGTCTCAGCACACTCGTTTTGCTTTTGTGCCCTTAATGTTATCAAGACGGCCCTGATTTGCTTCTAACCATAGTTAGCTGTTGCATTTTCTTCCACAAGTAGAGTATACAATCCCCTCGCTCAGCTTCTCAGCTGAATGCATGGTGCGACACTGTGAGGCACGCATTTAATTTAAATTGCTTTTTACTTGTGATCCAGTGTGGGTTGTGTTGAAAACTGCAGTTTCAGGAAATGGCGAGTGGACAGTTCCCACAGAACTGGTTGTATCTTATGCGATAGTGCGTTTTCCCATCGTCACTTCTCAGTTGAGAGATTCGTGCGGATGTAGCAACTTAGCAAAAGTAACTGGTAGCTTTCACACGTTACAGCTTCTGTTGAGAGGCGTCAGCATGCAGCCAGCGACCTTTTCGCTAGGATAGATACGTAAATCGAGTTTCGTATTTGTAATAGTCAACAGTAATTATAAACAGCAAAATTATGCATTTTTTTCATTGGAAAGTGTAACTGGCGATGATGGTGCTGATTTGTTGTAACTGTCACTTTCATCGACAATGAATTGCATTTCTAATAGCGGAGTGTTAGTGTTAGTAATTCTGATGTCTGCCTGGTCGTGGGTTCAAATAAGAATTGAGTAATTTTTTCTTCTTCTAGAAATGACCTCGCCTCCTGGTCGACCCCGCCTAAAATGTGTACCAGGTAAAGTATGGAAGGTGAAGTCAAAGGCAAGGGCGTGATGTTGAGTAAATTACCTACCGAATGTCGATTGGCCTATCAAACATAGATCTCGCACTATACACACAATACTCCTATATGCATGGAAAAGAGACCTTTACTCTATAAGGTATGTTATTTTTGAGGTTTTCGTCGGCACTGCAACGACCAACTGTGGGTGACCCAAGACCGGCTACAACTGACCAGCCATGCTGCTGACGTTACATAGCCCGGTTTGGTGGCGTCAGCAGCATGGCCCGTCAGCTGGAGCCTGTTTTGGGTGACCCTTTTGCCTTTAAATTTTAACTGATTAACTGATTTAACTATTGAGCATTCTTCTAATTCCTTATCACGTTCTAACTTGTGATTGTTAATAGCGCTGAATTATTTTCGTTTGCATTTGACTTTCCTGATCCGGTGACTTCCCTTGTACAACCTGCAGCAGATGTTAATAAGGACGTAGAACACTAGCAAGATAAAGACAACGATGATGATAAGAAATGCAATCACATCTAACACTAAAATTTGATACCAGGGCATCTGTTGACCTGACGACCTCATGTAGTCTCCACCAAACTTTATCACGTGATCCAGCCAGTATGCCGCTTCATGTTTTGGAAGCTTGTACAATTCTCTGTAAAGTCTGGAAGCTTTTTTCATGTTTTCTGCGTATTTCCCCCCGTAGATTATTTCTTTCATCATGGCTGCCAGTTCGTCTGCGCTGGCATCACGCATATCGGTGTAGAGTCCCAGCTGTTTCACCCGGACTCTTTCTGAGTTGTAGGCTTGGTCTCCATAAATGGGCAGACAGAGAATGGGCACTCCGTGGTAGAGAGCCTCGTACTGCCCGTTTTTCCCACAGTGGGACACAAACAGTTTGGCTTTGTCGTGTCCTAGAAGGTCATTTTGAGGTATCCACAAGGAGGTTAGGATTTGTCTGGGGTCAGGTGAGGTCATGTTTACTTTCCACACCACTCTAAGATCGAGCTGTTTAAAAGCAGAAACGAACTTGGTGAAGATTTCAGGAGGTATATTAACCAAATACCCGCCGAAAGACATGACAATAAGGCCAGATTTGGCCTCATCCGCAAACTTCTGGAACTCTCCGACCAATGGCTTTGCGGGAGAGGCAGAAGAGCCTCCAATCAGTTTAGTGTTGGGTAGCATTGTCCGTGGGTAGTCCAGTATGTAGTCAACTTCTGCAATAAAAAGTTCAGCATTGGCAGCGAGATCGTAGATGGACTTGTAAGGTTTGTGTGGAGCAAACTTAGACACCAGGCTGCTGTCGTGGAAAATGTCAAAGTTTATAGATACTACGTAATAGATTGTAAAGAAAACTTTTTGGAAAAATGTCATCTGGTCACTGACGAAGTCGATGAAATAGGGCGTGACTGCAGGACTAAAGGGAACTTTTGACATGATCGCCTCATGAACAGTTCCAATAAAAGCAAAGGGGATGTCCAGCATGTAAGGAAGTACCACCATGTTCATGTTGAACGGAATCGATTCTATGACAATTAAATCGGGATTCAGATTTCTCACTTTGTCTATAAAGGTTTTGTCATCGAGAATCTCCTTTGCGATTTTATTGAAAAATTGAGAAACTAGATAAAGAGAGTGTATCCCCATTGTTGGTTCTCTGTCCCAGAATCTTTCCACAATCCTACTGTTTTCAAAGTTCCGCTTTTCAAGATCGCCCAAATGTCGCCCGTATGATAGGAGGTTGACCGACGTGTCCTTGACCAAGCTTCTCTTGAGGTGGGACTCTGGCACACATAGCCACACATCATGGCCCAGACTGGCCAATGCTGCAGCCACATTGGTGTGGTAGACGATGTAACTGGTGCGTGGTGGGGGAAAGAACACGACTGTCTTGGCGTGCATATTTGTCACTGTTGATGTTACTACGAGAATCGTCACCAGCAGACTTTGTGCGTCCATTCCTGGTATCTGTGGAATATAGTCAACCGGGGATCATTAACATATCCCCGGACATGGTCAAATTATACAAGTTACAAGAAGAAGAAGGAGGAGGAGGAGGAGGAGGAGGAGAAGAAGAAGAAGAAAAAGAAGAAGAAGAAGAAGAAGAAGAAGAAGAAGAAAGAGAAGGAGGAGGATGGCAAGGTAGGGAAAGGGGGGGGGGGGACGAGAGATGGCAACAATAAAGACATTAGAAACATTCTAGATAGGCTAGAAGTTAATTTCGTATCCTTTACAGGACGTTTTAAAAGTTAGCACACCATTTCTTGCTGTTAGGTTTTATTAGACAATTTTTGCTTTGCTTACTACTGAACGGACAGGGCTCAATACCATTCCTAAAATCAACGCAGCGTGATCTGATGCTAAATCACCCACATGTGGAATCGTACTGGGTACCTCAGAATTACGAGGCGGGCTCGCAACGCTTAAGCCACAGATGCCAGGTTACTGTGTTTAAAGACAAAGTTGTTGACTCTTATGACTGGTGCACTGATGTATAATCCCCCGTATGGGTTCCGGGACCCCATTGGGGAAAAACTACAATAGACCAACTAGCCTCCCCAACAAGCGTGTCGTAGGAGTCGACTAACTTGGCACTTCCCTTAAAGTCGGACATCTTCTTCCCGAGTTGGCAAAGAACAACCAGCTGAGCACAGATCGGCCAGTAAAACGGATGTACATGCAAAACTCAGGGCCTGGCACAAAGCCAAAGTCCAAAAAATGGACGAACAATCAGGACTTGCCGCGGAGCTTACAGCAGGTGAACAAAGAAGAAGAATATGATGCGTAACTTTTTCTAGGCTCCAGAAAAAAAAACTGGAAGTTTGGTACCAGTCTGGAGACGTGTTGCAAAGCTTCCCATCCTTTCGCTGAGCTCAAATATGATCTGTACTGGAACGTCAAATCATTTGAGTGATAGAAGACACCGAGATGATTCAGCATCCACAAAACACCACAGGCACCAGAACCTAAGGGTCTTTGGCGCCTCATACCTTCTCTCTTAACATTTTTTTTTAGAGTGGGCCCACTGGGAAAGGAGAGCCAAATTCTTCTTAGAAAATCCCCCATGTAGGTTCCGGGGTCCTGTTGTAGGGAAAACAAGAATACACGCATGTCGTAAAAGTCGACTAATTGGGAGCTTCTTTCAAAGTCGGAGTGCACCTATCTGATAGGCAAGGAACTAACAGCTGTTTGCAAACGAGTCAGATCTGCAAAACGGACGAACAACACGAATTTTTCGCCGGAGTTTACACCTTTGAAAGGCGAAGAAGAAAGATGAAGTTAGAATATTTGTAAGACAGGGAGTTGCGTGTTGTCAGTGGCAGTTAAAGAAGCGTGCGGGTCGCACTGGGGGTCATCACTGAAGGGTTGACAAAACCGGGGGTGACAAAACTACATTAAAAATGTGTATGTGCAGAGGGGGAAAAGGGGGTGGGGGGGGCTGGAAATTTGTTTTCGCACCAGATACCATCTGATCTTGGAGTGCCATTGGGTGCATGGCCTGAGATCTCTTATTGTTTCTTTACGTACGCGACAGACACTAAGATTATGTTCAGCCAAGTGTGATCTTTTGCTAGTTTTAGAGATCTGTCAGCAACACTGGTCTAATGCCAACTTTTTATAGATTCAATTGTCAACACACTGAATATCTTTTTAGATGGTTCATTGTCAACGCACTGAATCCTTTTGTCCATGTGTTATACGGTACATTGTCAACACACTCAATCCCTTTGTTCACGCTTTGTTGACACCACTCAGTCTCTTTGTCCATACTTTAGATATTTTACTGTCAGCAGACTCAGTCCCCTTATCCACGCTTTAGATATTTTACTGTCAGCAGACTCAGTCCCCTTATCCACGCTTTAGATATTTCACTGTCAGCAGACTCCGTCATTTTATCCACGCTTTAGATCTTTCACTGTCAGCAGACTCCGTCCTTTTATTCACGCTTTAGATATTTCACTGTCAGCAGACTCCGTCCTTTTATCCACGCTTTAGATATTTCACTGTCAGCAGACTCAGTCCCTTTATCCACGCTTTAGATATTTCACTGTCAGCAGACTCCGTCCCTTTATCCACGCTTTAGATATTTCACTGTCAGCAGACTCCGTCCCTTTATCCACGCTTTAGATATTTCACTGTCAGCAGACTCCGTCCTTTTATCCACGCTTTAGATACTCCGTCCTTTTATCCACGCTTTAGATATTTCACTGTCAGCAGACTCCGTCCCTTTATCCACGCTTTAGATATTTCACTGTCAGCAGACTCCGTCCCTTTATCAGCTTTAGATATTTCACTGTCAGCAGACTCAGTCCCTTTATCCACGCTTTAGATATTTCACTGTCAGCAGACTCCGTCCCTTTATCCACGCTTTAGATATTTCACTGTCAGCAGACTCAGTCCCTTTATCCACGCTTTAGATATTTCACTGTCAGCAGACTCAGTCCCTTTATCCACGCTTTAGATATTTCACTGTCAGAAATTGGTTTAGCCCTGTTTTGGGCCCCCTTCGCCCGAAGGCGTGAAAAAGGGTCCCAAAACCCTTTTTTGTTTTCACTATTTCTTTTCATTTTTCCTTCCCGTGTTGAACGTTGATGGGTCCAAAAATTCGTGTAAGACTGTTTTTAACCATTTTTTTAAAAAACTTTATTTTCTTTTGTTTACTCCCAATTTTATAGCC
>CAJHNH020005248.1:0-23912 GCA_905116865.2 Candidula unifasciata
CAGCAGCTCCGGGGGCACATCTCTGGCAGACAGCAGCTCCGGGGGCACATCTCTGGCAGACAGCAGCTCCGGGGGCACATCTCTGGCAGACAGCAGCTCCGGGGGCACATCTCTGGCAGACAGCAGCTCCGGGGGCACATCTCTGGCAGACAGCAGCTCCGGGGGCACATCTCTAGCAGACAGCAGCTCCGGGGGCACATCTCTGGCAGACAGCAGCTCCGGGGGCACATCTCTGGCAGACAGCAGCTCCGGGGGCACATCTCTGGGGACAGCATCTCCGGGGCACAGACAGACAGCAGCTCCGGGGGCACATCTCTGGCAGACAGCAGCTCCGGGGGCACATCTCTGGCAGACAGCAGCTCCGGGGGCACATCTCTGGCAGACAGCAGCTCCGGGGGCACATCTCTGGCAGACAGCAGCTCCGGGGGCACATCTGGCAGACAGCAGCTCCGGGGGCACATCTCTGGCAGACAGCAGCTCCGGGGACATCTCTGGCAGACAGCAGCTCCGGGAGCACATCTCTGGCAGACAGCAGCGCCGGGGGGCACATGTCTGGTGGACAGCAGCTCCGGGGCACATCTTTGGCAGACAGCAGCTCCGGGGCACATCTCTGGTAGACAGCAGCTCCTGGGGCACATCTCTGGCGGACAGCAGCTCCAGCGGCACATCTCTGGCAGACACAGCTCCGGGGCACACATCTCTGGCAGACACATCTCTGGGGGACATCATCTCTCCGGGGGCACATCTCTGGCAGACAGCAGCTCGGGGGCACATCTCAGCAGCTCCTGGCAGGCAGACAGCAGCTCCGGGGGCACATCATGGCAGACTGCAGCGGGGGCACATCTCTGGCAGACAGCAGCTCGGGGGCACATCTCTGGCAGACAGCAGCTCCGGGGGCACATCTCTGGCAGACAGCAGCTCCGGGGGCACATCTCTGGCAGACAGCAGCTCCGGGGGGCACATCTCTGGCAGACAGCAGCTCCGGGGGCACATCTCTGGCAGACAGCAGCTCCGGGGGCACATCTCTGGCAGACAGCAGCTCCGGGGGCACATCTCTGGCAGACAGCAGCTCCGGGGGCACATCTCTGGCAGACAGCAGCTCCGGGGGCACATCTCTGGCAGACAGCAGCTCCGGGGGCACATCTCTGGCAGACAGCAGCTCGGGGGGCACATCTCTGGCAGACAGCAGCTCTCGGGGGCACATCTCTGGCAGACAGCAGCTCGGGGGCACATCTCTGGCAGCAGCAGCAGCTCCGGGGCACATCTCTGGCAGCAGCACACATCTCTGGGGGCACATCTCTGGCAGACAGCAGCTCCGGGGGCACATCTCTGGCAGGCAGCAGCTCCGGGGGCACATCTCTGGCAGACAGCAGCTCCGGGGGCACATCTCTGGCAGACAGCAGCTCCTCTGGGGGGCACATCTCTGGCAGACAGCAGCTCCGGGGGCACATCTCTGGCAGACAGCATCTCTGGCAGACAGCAGCTCCGGGGGGCACATCTCTGGGGACAGCAGCTCTGGGGGGCACATCTCTGGCAGACAGCAGCTCCGGGGGCACATCTCTGGCAGACAGCAGCTCCGGGGGCACATCTCTGGCAGACAGCAGCTCCGGGGGGCACATCTCTGGCTGGGACAGCAGCTCCGGGGGCACATCTCTGGCAGACAGCAGCTCCGGGGGCACATCTCTGGCAGACAGCAGCTCCGGGGGCACATCTCTGGCAGACAGCAGCTCCGGGGGCACATCTCTGGCAGACAGCAGCTCCGGGGGCACATCTCTGGCAGACAGCAGCTCGGGCACACATCTCTGGCAGACAGCAGCTCCGGGGGGGCACATCTCTGGCAGACAGCAGCTCCGGGGGCACATCTCTGGCACACAGCAATCTCTGGGGGCACATCTCTCTGGCAGACAGCAGCTCCGGGGGCACATCTCTGGCAGACAGCAGCTCCGGGGGCACATCTCTGGCAGACAGCAGCTCCGGGGGCACATCTCTGGCAGACAGCAGCAGCTCCGGGGGCACATCTCTGGCAGACACAGCAGCTCCGGGGGCACATCTCTGGGGACAGCAGCTCGGGGGGCACATCTCTGGCAGACAGCAGCTCCGGGGGCACATCTCTGGCTGGACAGCAGCACTGGGGGCACAATCTCTGGCAGACAGCAGCTCCGGGGGCACATCTCTGGCAGACAGCAGCTCCGGGGGCACATCTCTGGCAGACAGCAGCTCCGGGGGCACATCTCTGGCAGACACAGCAGCTCCTGGGGGCACATCTCTCCGGGCGGGGGCACATCTCTGGCAGACAGCAGCTCCGGGGGGCACATCTCTGGCAGACAGCAGCTCCGGGGGCACATCTCTGGCAGACACAGCAGCTCCGGGGGCACATCTCTGGCAGACAGCAGCTCCGGGGGCACATCTCTCAGACAGCAGGGGGCACATCTCTGGCAGACAGCAGCATCTCTGGGGGGCACATCTCTGGGCAGACAGCAGCAGGCAGACAGCAGGGGGGGCACATCTCTGGCAGACAGCAGCTCCGGGGGCACATCTCTGGCGGACAGCAGCTCCGGGGGCACATCTCTGGCGGACAGCAGCTCGGGGGCACATCTCTGGCAGACAGCAGCTCTCGGGGGCACATCTCTGGCAGACAGCAGCTCCGGGGGCACATCTCTGGCAGACAGCAGCTCCAGGGGGCACATCTCTGGCAGACAGCAGCTCCGGGGGCACATCTCTGGCAGACAGCAGCTCCGGGGGCACATCTCTGGCAGACAGCAGCTCCGGGGGCACATCTCTGGCAGACACATCTCGGGGGCAGACAGCACAGCTCCGGGGGCACATCTCTGGCAGACAGCAGCAGCGGGGGCACATCTCTCTGGCAGACAGCAGCTCCGGGGGCACATCTCTGGCAGACAGCAGCTCCGGGGGCACATCTCTGGCAGACAGCAGCTCCGGGGGCACATCTCTGGGGGCACATCTCTGGCAGGCAGACACATCTCTGGCGGGCAGGCACATCTCTGGTCCGGGGGCACATCTCTGGCACGGCAGCTCTCTCTGGCAGCTCCGGGGCACATCTCTGGCAGACAGCAGCTCCGGGGGCACAGCTGGCAGCACATCTCTGGCAGACAGCAGCTCCGGGGGCACATCTCTGGCAGACAGCAGACAGCAGCTCCAGGGGGCACATCTCTGGCAGACAGCAGCTCCGGGGGCACCGGGGGCACATCTCTGGCAGACAGCAGCTCCGGGGGCACATCTCTGGCAGACAGCAGCTCCGGGGGCACATCTCTGGCAGACAGCAGCTCCGGGGGCACATCTCTGGCAGACAGCAGCTCCGGGGGCACATCTCTGGCAGACAGCAGCTCCGGGGGCACATCTCTGGCAGACAGCAGCTCCGGGGGCACATCTCTGGCAGACAGCAGCTCCGGGGGCACACATCTCTGGACAGCAGCTCCGGCAGCAGCAGCTCCGGGGGCACATCTCTGGGGCAGATCTCAGCAGACAGCAGCTCCGGGGGCACATCTCTGGCAGACAGCAGCTCCGGGGGCACATCTCTGGGGGCAGCAGCTCTGGGGGGCATCTCTGGGGACAGCACATCTCCGGGGGCACATCTCTGGGGGCAGCATCTCTGGGGCTGGGCAGACAGCATCTCCGGGGGCACATCTCTGGGCAGACAGCAGCAGCTCCGGGGGGCACATCTCTGGCAGACACAGCAGCATCTCCGGGGGCACATCTCTGGCAGACAGCAGCTCCGGGGGCACATCTCTGGCAGACAGCAGCTCCGGGGGCACATCTCTGGCAGACAGCAGCTCCGGGGGCACATCTCTGGCAGACACAGCAGCTCTGGGGGCACATCTCTGGCAGACAGCAGCTCGGGGCACACTCTGGCAGCTCAGGGGGGCACATCTCTGGCAGACAGCAGCTCCGGGGGCACATCTCTGGCAGACAGCAGCTCCGGGGGCACATCTCTGGGCTGGGACACAGCAGCTCCTGGGGGGCACATCTCTGGCAGACAGCAGCTCCTGGGGGCACGGGCATCTCCGGGGGCACATCTGGCTGGGGCACAGCAGCAGGGGGCAGCATCTCTGGGGGCACATCTCTGGCATCTCTGGCAGCAGCTCCGGGGGCACATCTCTGGCAGACAGCAGCTCCGGGGGCACATCTCTGGCAGACAGCAGCTCCGGGGGCAGCACATCACATCTGGCAGACAGCAGCAGCACATCTCTGGCGGGGCATCTCCGGCAGCACATCTCTGGGCACATCTCTGGCAGACAGCAGCTCCGGGGGCACATCTCTGGCAGGCAGCATCTCAGGACAGCTCTCGGGGGCACATCTCTGGCAGACAGCAGCAGGGGGGCACATCTCTGGCAGACAGCAGCTCCGGGGGCACATCTCTGGCAGCAGCACAGCAGCTCTCTGGGACAGCAGCTCGGGGGCACATCTCTGGCAGACAGCAGCTCCGGGGGCACATCTCTGGCAGACAGCAGCTCCGGGGGCACATCTCTGGCAGACAGCAGCTCCCGGGGGCACATCTCTGGCAGCAGCAGCAGCAGCTCCGGGGGCACATCTCTGGCAGCAGCAGCACAGCATCTCTGGCAGACAGCATCTCGGGGGCACATCTCTGACAGCAGCTCCGGGGGCACATCTCTGGCAGACAGCAGCTCGGGGGGGCACATGGCAGACAGCAGCTCCGGGGGCACATCTGGCAGACAGCAGCTCGGGGGCACATCTCTGGCAGACAGCAGCAGGGGGGGCACATCTCTGGCACATCTCTGGCAAGACAGCAGCTCCGGGCACATCTCTCTCTGGCAGACAGCAGCTCCGGGGGCACATCTCTGGCAGACAGCAGCTCCGGGGGCACATCTCTGGCAGGACAGCAGCTCCGGGGGCACAGCTCAGCAGGGGACACATCTCTGGGGGGCACATCTCTGGCAGACAGCAGCTCCGGGGGCACATCTCTGGGCAGACACAGCAGCTCCGGGGGCACATCTCTGGCAGACAGCAGCTCCGGGGGCACATCTCTGGCAGCAGCATAACACAGACAGCTCTCACAACAAAACTCTGGCTGCACATCTCTGGCAGACAGCAGCTCCGGGGGCACATCTCTGGCAGACAGCAGCTCGGGGGCACATCTCTGGCAGCACACATCAGCTCCGGGGGCACATCTCTGGCGGACAGCAGCATCTCTGGCATCTCTGGGGGCACATCTCTGGCTCCGGGGCACATCTCTGGGGCACAGCTCGGGGGCACATCTCTGGCAGACAGCTCTCCGGGGGCACATCTCTGGCAGACAGCAGCTCCGGGGGCACATCTCTGGCAGACAGCAGCTCCGGGGGCACATCTCTGGCAGGACAGCAGCTCCGGGGGCACATCTCAGGGGCACACAGCAGCTCGGGGGGGCACATCTCTGGCAGACAGCAGCTCCGGGGGCACATCTCTGGCAGACAGCAGCTCTCGGGGGCACATCTCTGGCAGACAGCAGCTCTGGGGGGCACATCTCTGGCAGACAGCAGCTCCGGGGGGGGCACATCTCTGGCGGACAGCAGCTCTGGGGGCACATCTCTGGCAGCAGCAGCTCTGGGGGCACATCTCACATCTCTCTGGCAGGCAGACAGCAGCTCCGGGGGCACATCTCTGGCAGACAGCAGGGGGCACATCTCTGGCAGACAGCAGCTCGGGGGGGGCACATCAGCTCCGGGGGCACATCTCTGGCAGACAGCAGCTCGGGGGCACATCTCTGGCAGACAGCAGCTCCGGGGGGCACATCTCTGGCAGACAGCAGCTCCGGGGGCACATCTCTGGCAGACAGCAGCTCCGGGGGCACATCTCTGGCAGACAGCAGCTCCGGGGGCACATCTCTGGCAGACAGCAGCTCCGGGGGCACATCTCTGGCAGACAGCAGCTCCGGGGGCACATCTCTGGCAGACACAGCTCGGGCAGCACATCACATCTCTGGCAGACAGCAGCTCTCGGGGGCACATCTCTGGCAGACAGCAGCTCCGGGGCACACATCTCTGGCAGACAGCAGCTGGGGCACATCTCTGGCTCCACAGCAGCTCCGGGCACATCTCTGGCAGACAGCAGCTCCGGGGGCACATCTCTGGCAGACAGCAGCTCCGGGGGCACATCGGGGGCACATCTCTGGCAGACAGCAGGGGGGGGCACATCTCTGGCAGACAGCAGCTCAGGGGGGGGCACATCTCTGGCAGACAGCAGCTCCGGGGGGCACATCTCTGGCAGACAGCAGCTCCGGGGGCACATCTCTGGCAGACAGCAGCTCCGGGGGCACATCTCTGGCAGACAGCAGCTCCGGGGGCACATCTCTGGCAGACAGCAGCTCCGGGGGCACATCTCTGGCAGACAGCAGCTCTGGGGGGCACATCTCTGGCAGACAGCAGCTCCGGGGGCACACATCTCTGGCAGACACATCTCTGGGGGACATCTCTGCTCAGACAGCACAGGGGGCAGCACATCTCTGGCAGACAGCAGCTCCGGGGGCACATCTCTGGGGACTCAGGGGGACATCTCTGGCAGACCGGGCAGGGGGGCACATCTCTGGCAGACAGCAGCTCCGGGGGCACATCTCTGGCAGACAGCAGCTCGGGGCACATCTCTGGCAGACAGCAGCTCCGGGGGCACATCTCTGGCAGACAGCAGCACTGGGGGCACATCTCTGGCAGACAGCAGCTCTGGGGGCACATCTCTGGCAGACAGCAGCTCCGGGGGCACATCTCTGGCAGACAGCAGCTCCGGGGGCACATCTCTGGCAGACAGCAGCTCCGGGGGCACATCTCTGGCAGACAGCAGCTCCGGGGGCACATCTCTGGCAGACAGCAGCTCCGGGGGCACATCTCTGGCAGACAGCAGCTCTCGGGGGGGCACATCTCTGGCAGACAGCATCTGGGGACAGCAGCTCCGGGGGCACATCTCTGGCAGACAGCAGCTCCGGGGCACATCTCTGGCAGACAGCAGCTCCGGGGGCACATCTCTGGCAGACAGCAGCTCCGGGGGCACATCTCTGGCAGACAGCATCTCGGGGCACATCTCTGGCAGACAGCAGCTCCGGGGGCACATCTCTGGCAGACAGCAGCTCGGGGGGGCACATCTCTGGCAGACAGCAGCTCCAGCATCTCTGGGGGCACATCTCACAGCTCCGGGGCACATCTCTGGCAGACAGCTCCGGGGGCACATCTCTGGCAGACAGCAGCTCCGGGGGCACATCTCTGGGGGCACATCTCTGGCAGACAGCAGCTCCGGGGGCACATCTCTGGCAGACAGCAGCTCCGGGGGCACATCTCCGGGGGCACATCTCAGCTCCGGGGGCACATCTCTGGCAGACAGCAGCTCGGGGGCACATCTCTGGCAGACAGCAGCTCCGGGGGCACATCTCTGGCAGACAGCAGCTCCGGGGGCACATCTCTCTGGGCACAGACAGCAGCTCCGGGGGCACATCTCTGGCAGACAGCAGCTCCGGGGGCACATCTCTGGCAGACAGCAGCTCCGGGGGCACATCTCTGGCAGACAGCAGCTCCGGGGGCACATCTCTGGCAGACAGCAGCTCCGGGGGCACATCTCTGGCAGACAGCAGCTCCGGGGGCACATCTCTGGCTGGCAGACAGCAGCTCCGGGGGCACATCTCTGGCAGACAGCAGCTCGGGGGGGCAGCAGCTCCTGGGGCACATCTCTGGCAGACAGCAGCTCCGGGGGCACATCTCTGGCAGACAGCAGCTCCGGGGGCACATCTCTGGGGGCACATCTCCGGGGGCACATCTCTGGCAGACAGCAGCTCCGGGGGCACATCTCTGGCAGACAGCAGCTCCGGGGGGCACATCTCTCTGGCAGACAGCAGCTCTCTCGGGGGCACATCTCTGGCAGACAGCAGCTCCGGGGGCACATCTCTGGCAGACAGCAGCTCCGGGGGCACATCTCTGGCAGACAGCAGCTCGGGGGCACATCTCTGGCAGACAGCAGACAGCATCTCTGGGGACAGCAGCTCCGGGGGCACATCTCTGGCAGACAGCAGCTCCGGGGGCACATCTCTGGCAGACAGCAGCTCGGGGGGCACATCTCTGGCAGACAGCAGCTCCGGGGGCACATCTCTGGCAGACAGCAGCTGGCAGACAGCAGCTCCGGGGGCACATCTCTGGCAGACAGCAGCTCCACATCATCTCTGGCAGACAGCTCCGGGGGCACATCTCTGGCAGACAGCAGCTCCGGGGGCACATCTCTGGCAGACAGCAGCTCTGGGGGCACATCTCTGGCAGACAGCAGCTCCGGGGGCACATCTCTGGCAGACAGCAGACAGCAGCTCTGGGGCACATCATCTGGCAGACAGCAGCTCTCCGGGGGCACATCTCTGGCAGACAGCAGCTCCGGGGGCACATCTCTCAGACAGCAGCTCCGGGGGCACACAGCACTCCGGGCTCTGGGGGCATCTCTGGCTGGACAGCAGCTCCGGGGCACATCTCTGGCAGGCAGACAGGCTCCGGGGGCACATCTCTGGCAGCAGCAGCAGCTCTGGGGGCACATCTCTGGCAGACAGCACATCTCTGGCAGACAGCATCTCTGGGGGACATCTCTGGCACAGCAGCTCCGGGGGCACATCTCTGGCAGACAGCAGCTCCGGGGGCACATCTCCGGGGGGACAGCACAAAGGGGCAGCACATCTCTGGCAGACACATCTCTGGCAGACAGGGGGCACATCTCTGGCAGACAGCAGCTCCGGGGGCACATCTCTGGCAGACAGCAGCTCCGGGGGCACATCTCTGGCAGACAGCAGCTCGGGGGCACATCTCTGGCAGACAGCAGCTCCGGGGGGCACATCTCTGGCAGACAGCAGCTCCGGGGGCACATCTCTGGCAGACAGCAGCTCCGGGGGCACATCTCTGGCAGACACAGGGGGCACATCTCTGGGGGACACATCTCCGGGGGCACATCTCTGGCAGACAGCAGCTCCTGGGGGCACATCTGGCTCCGGGGGCATCTCTCTGGCAGACAGCAGCTCCGGGGGCACATCTCTGGCAGACAGCACAGCAGCTCCGGGGGGCACATCTCTGGCAGACAGCAGCTCCGGGGCACACATCTCTGGCAGACAGCAGCTCCGGCAGCACACAGCTCGGGGGCACATCTCTGGCAGACAGCAGCTCCGGGGGCACATCTCTGGCAGACAGCAGCTCCGGGGGCACATCTCTGGGGGCACATCTCTGGCAGACAGCAGCTCCGGGGCACATCTCTGGCAGACAGCAGCTCCGGGGGCACATCTCTGGCAGACAGCAGCTCGGGGGCACATCTCTGGCAGACAGCAGCTCCGGGGGGGCACATCTCTGGCAGCACAGCAGCTCCGGGGGCACATCTCTGGCAGACAGCAGCTCCGGGGGCACATCTCTGGCAGGCACATCTCTGGCAGACTCTCTCCGGGGGGCACATCTCTGGCAGACAGCAGCTCCGGGGGCACATCTCTGGCAGACAGCAGCTCCGGGGGCACATCTCTGGCAGACAGCAGCTCCGGGGGCACATCTCTGGCAGACAGCAGCTCTGGGGGCACATCTCTGGGGGCACATCTCTGGCAGACAGCAGCTCCGGGGGCACATCTCTGGCGGACACAGCAGCCCGGGGGCACATCTCTGGCAGACAGCAGCAGCTCCGGCAGACACATCTCACAGACAGCAGCTCTGGGGGCACATCTCTGGGGACACATCAGCAGACATCTCTGGGGCACATCTCAGACAGCAGCTCCGGGGCACATCTCTGGGGCACAGCAGCTCCGGGGGCACATCTCTGGCAGACAGCATCTGGGGGGGCACATCTGGCAGCACAGCAGCTCCGGGCACAGCATCTCTGGCAGACAGCAGCTCCGGGGGCACATCTCTGGCAGACAGCAGCTCCGGGGGCACATCTCTGGCAGACAGCAGCTCCGGGGGCACATCGCTGGTGGACATCAGCTTCGGGGGGCACATCTCTGGCGGACAGCAGCTCCGGGGGCACTCTGGCACGGACACCAGCTCGGGGGCACATCTCTGGCGGACAGATAACAAAAGGGCAGACAGCTCTGGCACACAACAAAACTCTGGGGACATCTCTGGCAGACAGCATCTCCGGGGGCACATCTCTGGCAGCAGCACAGCAGCTCCTGGGGGGCACATCTCTGGCATCTCTGGCAGACAGCAGCAGCACCAGACAGCAGCGGGGGGGCACATCTCTGGGACAGCTGGCACATCAGCAGACAGCAGCTGGGGGCACATCTCTGGCAGACAGCAGCTCCGGGGGCACATCTCTGGCAGACAGCAGCTCTGGGGGGGCACATCTGGGGGGCAGACAGCTCTCAGGGCAGGCACATCTCTGGCAGACAGCAGCTCCGGGGGCACATCTCTGGCAGACAGCAGCAGCGGGGGGCACATCTCTGGCAGACAGCAGCTCCGGGGGCACATCTCTCTGGGGGGCACATCTCTGGCAGGCAGCAGCTCTGACATCTCTGGCAGACAGCATCTGGGGGCACACATCTCTGGCAGACAGCAGCTCCGGGGGCACATCTCTGGCAGACAGCAGCTCCGGGGGCACATCTCTGGCAGACATCAGCTGGGGGGCACATCTCTGGCAGACAGCAGCTGGGGGGGCACATCTCTGGCAGGACAGCAGCTCCGGGGGCACACATCTCTCGGGGGCACATCTCTGGCAGACAGCAGCTCAGGGGGGGGCACACATGGCAGTGTCCTCTGGCACATCTCTGGCAGCAGACAGCAGCTCTGGGGCACATCTCTGGCAGACAGCAGCTCCGGGGGCACATCTCTGGCAGACAGCAGCTCCGGGGGCACATCTCTCTCTGGCAGACAGCTCCGGGGGCACATCAGACAGCAGCTCCAGGGGGCACATCTCTGGCAGACAGCAGCTCTGGGGCACACATCTCTGGCAGACAGCAGCTCCGGGGGCACATCTCTGGCAGACAGCAGCTCCGGGGGCACATCTCTGGCAGACAGCAGCTCCGGGGGCACATCTCTGGCAGACAGCAGCTCCGGGGGCACATCTCTGGCAGACAGCAGCTCCAGGGGCACATCTCTGGCAGACAGCAGACAGCGGCAGCTGGCAGACAGGGCACATCTCTGGCAGACAGCAGCTCCAGGGGCACATCTCTGGCAGACAGCAGCTCCAGCGGCACATCTCTGGCAGACAGCAGCTCCGGGGGCACATCTCTGGCAGACAGCAGCTCAAAGGGCACATCTCTGGCAGACAGCAGCTCCAGTTCCCTATTATTTTTGTGTGAAAAAAAAAAAAAAAAAGAGTGAAAAATAGTTGTGAAGCTATGGTATTTTTAGTAAACACTAAATAAAGCAGGTATCTGGGAAAGTGCAAAGGTTAATGGATTTAATAGTGTGTTAAAATATGGAGGAAAGCCAAGGGATCGAGCCATCTGCCTCAGTTTTAGACTGCACTATTTAGTACAAGAGCAGTTTTTGTTGTTGTTGGGGGAAGGGGCGCATTCCCAGGGATTGTCATTTGAACTATGCATTTTTGTATAACTATTTCAGCAATTAATCAGCTTTTCTGCAGAGAGAGAGAGAGAGACTGAGCCATTTTGGATAAAACATGGTGCAGTGAAGCTAATCCTCTCATCAATAAACACCTGCTCCAAAAGCAAGGACAACTGAATCCTGTTTCTAAGAAACTAAGCAATGTAAAGGTAAAATGGGGAGATGTGAACCAACCTCATTGCACACAGTTATAAACCAGATGTGCTCTGCCGCCAGAAGGGACAGCTGATAAGAAGCTGTCTGCCTGTGTAGCTGTCCGCACCCAACTCCGTAGCTACAACAACGTTCCTGCATTTACCCCAGAGTGTTAACTCTGGTACCCATTTCCTAGAGGCTGGGTGAACCCCGGGAAGCGTCCAGTTTCGAACACCGGCCGTGGGCTGCAGCGAGTCGCAGCTGGATTATGTCTCCCAAAACAATGTCAAACAAGCACAATAGATTAACCTGGGGAAATGGTTTGGCGGCAGGAAAAACAGTGACTTTACCACAGGGATGTTGCTGACAGATGTAAGAAAGCTGTCAACATCAGCTTCGGTCATGAACAGGACAACATCATCAGGCTGTGCCGCAGACAGCTGGGTCACAATATCACTGTCACTGGTGAATTCAAGCTGGTTTGTCACACATCTCTAAGTAATAACAGTTTTATGTACCCATCCGAATAAGAATCTTACAGAACAGACAAACATAAGACTAACAAAACAGACAAACATAAGACTCACAAAATAGACAAACATAAGACTTTAACAAAACAAACATAAGATTCTTACAAAACAGATAAACACAAGACTCTTACAAACCAGACAAACATTGCCAAGATTCTTACTTAAGGGGTCCAAGATCTGAATTATCTCACTTCTGCTTTTGTTGGTATCCGTCAGCCAGGCCAGGATCCTGTTCTCGCCGACATTCATTCTATCCATGAATCCAGCATTTACATCTGAGACTATCAAGTCAGATTGGCAGGGGGTTGCCAGAGGTCAAATATCCAGCCACCTACAGGAGTTAATGTCATACATGCCAGTTAGAATTTAGCGCAGTGGTTCTCAAACAGCTCAAAGTTGTTGAGCCTCATTTTCGAAGCGATAAAAGCAGAGAAAACAGTATTATTGGTGCAGTTATTGCCCTTTTATTACGACTATTACTCCGATTACGCCTGTTTTATGATTACTGTATTATTATTATTTTCGTTCCATTTATTTTATTTGTTCTACACTTGTTCCCTTTCCTATATTTCATAGTTATTCACCCACCCCTAGCATGTTGTGGCGTATGTATGTTGATCCAAACAGCTTTTTGTTTTGTATACATACATTGTTTCCCTTACCCTGTGCTTCTTAGTCATAGTTCAGTGGATTAATTTATGGTTTTCAAAAGTCTGCCATGAACCCTAGACTTTTTAACAGTCCTACTGAAAAACTGTTTATCATTTATAAATATCCGAAGTTGAAAAACAATTGCATTCTAAAGTTGAGTGGTATTTAGTCAGTGATACCACAGATCCCAGTTCCATGGACACCTGGAGCTCACCAGACAACCAAATAGGAAGACTGTTCTGAAGTCAAGAGATACAATAATTCTATGACACCTTTTGTCATGCAGATTTTTATGCTGGAATCCCATATGCACTAGGCAGGCTCCTATCCACAATAGGCTTACAATCAAAACAATTCTGCCATCATCAGGAATTAAACCCTGGACCGCTTCTGCTTTTTTCTTCTTTAGCATTCCAAGCCCTTGAGGTTCACTGCTGCAGATATCACCCCCCTCCATTCATCTCTCTGGCTGGCCTTCTCTTTCCATTTGGTGACAACAAGTGTTTGCAGGTCTCTCCATCGTCTTCTTGGTCTGCCTCATGGTCTACGACCGCTCATCTTCCTTGTGTATAAATTTTTAACCTCTCTGTCATAAAATACACTAGGCGCTGTACAAGACTGCATCTTGAGAATTTGAAACCACTCAGTAAATTAACTGATACATAACAAGTAAATGACGGCTCGATGTTGAGAACTTCAACCTTCAAGTGCTGACTGATCTATAAAAACTTAGGTCTAGCCTTAAAATGGGTATTAGGTAAAGTTATGGGAAGTAAAGGTGGCTGTCATGTGTAACAATGACATACAAGTAGACAGCAAATGTTTCAGTATTATTTTCTACTTTATTTCTTCAGTTTCCTCATCAAAGTGTTGGGACCTCATCAAAGCGTTGGGGCCTCATCAAAGCGTTGGGGCCTCATCAAAGCGTTGGGGCCCTCATCAAAGCGTTGGGGCCCTCATCAAAGCGTTGGGGCCCTCATCAAAGCGTTGGGACCCTCATCAAAGCGTTGGGGCCCCATCAAAGCGTTGGGGCCCTCATCAAAGCGTTGGGGCCTCATCAAAGCGTTCAAAGCGTTGGGGCCTCATCAAAGCGTTGGGGCCCCATCAAAGCGTTGGGGCCTCATCAAAGCGTTGGGGCCTCATCAAAGCGTTGGGGCCTCATCAAAGCGTTGGGGACCTCATCAAAGCGTTGGGGCCTCATCAAAGCGTTGGGGCCTCATCAAAGCGTTGGGGCCTCATCAAAGCGTTGGGGCCTCATCAAAGCGTTGGGGCCTCATCAAAGCGTTGGGGCCTCATCAAAGCGTTGGGGCCTCATCAAAGCGTTGGGGACCTCATCAAAGCGTTGGGACCTAATCAAAGCGTTGGGGCCATCAAATCGTTGGGGCCTCATCAAAGTTGGGGGCCTCATCAAAGCGTTGGGGCCTCATCAAAGTGTTGGGCCTCATCAAAGTATTGGGTCCTCATTAAAGTGTTGGGAGGATATGTTGGGATCTCCTGTGTGCTCTTTCTAATGGCTGCATATATTTGTCTTTCTTATTAACTGAATGCAGTTGATGTTTCATATTTGGCATGGCTGTATCATTATACAGAAATAAAGGACCCTCTTCACAGGATTAGCCCCCTTCGGGTATATGGTGCTAGACCTAAACTGTGTATAGCCAATAACACTTGATGGTTAATGATGCCAATTTCATGCCAGCCGCTTTTTTAGTTCCCAGGACATTTCCTAATGCCAATTTGGAGGTGGGTCAATCTAAGAGCCCTATATCATTAATATAAAATAAACCAACTTGGCTCCCAAAATCAACGCAGACTAAAACCGGTACAGGGTAATCTCCTGGGAGGTAAAGGTGGCCAGACTGATGTTAACTACTGGTCTATAAAATCCATTAGGTCTAACATTATACACCATACTCTTAACGATGGGGAAAAGGGTTTTTTACTTTGTACCCACTGTGCCAGGAGGTCAGTGTCTGTCTGTGTACTGCTGCAGATCAAATGCTTTGTATGGTGTACCACAACAATACTCAGCTTTCACAGTAACACATTGCACTGCTTCTCTATACATCCTGGTAACACACATCCCCTTGTGGGTTCCATCAAAGCGTTGGAAGAGAACAAATCAAACAGACAAACTGGCCCATAACAAGCATGTCATAAAAGATTACTAATCAAAAAAATGAGTTGAAAAAAATGCAAATATCCCAACCTAACTGGCCCAAATGCAATGTGGCAACCACTCTTTTAAGGTTGAATGCCAAAGAAGAAGATCTCACATTTATACTTACACATCTCCAGTGCAGCCTGGGACAATCATCAAGTTGGGCAATGTGACAGCTGTGACAACCATGCATTTTAGACTCATGACACAGCTCTGGGGGCACATCTCAGTTGGACAGCAGCTCCGGGGGGCATCTCTGGCGGACAGCAGCTCCGGGGGCACATCTCTGGCGGACAGCAGCTCCGGGGGCACATCTCTGGCAGACAGCAGCTCCGGGGGCACATCTCTGGCAGACAGCATATCCAGCGGCACATCTCTGGCAGACAGCAGCTCCGGGGGCACATCTCTGGCAGACAGCAGCTCCGGGGGCACATCTCTGGCGGACAGCAGCTCCGGGGGCACATCTCTGGCAGACAGCAGCTCCGGGGCACATCTCTGGCAGACAGCAGCTCCGGGGGCACATCTCTGGCAGACAGCAGCTCCGGGGGCACATCTCTGGCAGACAGCAGCTCCGGGGGCACATCTCTGGCAGACAGCAGCTCCGGGGGCACATCTCTGGCGGACAGCATCTCTGGGGGCACATCTCTGGCAGACATCATCTCTGAGGGCACATCTCTGGCAGACAGCAGCTCCGGGGCACATCTCTGGCAGACAGCAGCTCCGGGGGCACATCTCTGGCAGACAGCAGCTCCAGGGCACATCTCTGGCAGACAGCAGCTCCAGGGGCACATCTCTGGCAGACAGCAGCTCCGGGGGCACATCTCTGGCAGACAGCAGCTCCGGGGGCACATCTCTGGCATCAGCAACAGCTCTGGGGGCACATCTCTGACGGACAGCAGCTCCGGGGGCACATCTCTGGCGGACAGATAACAAAGTATTAGACAGCAGCTCACTGGCAAACTCTGGCAGACATCTCTCTGGGGGCACATCTCTGGCAGACAGCAGCTCCGGGGGCACATCTCTGGCGGACATCAGCTTCGGGGGCACATCTCTCACGGACACCAGATCGGGGGCACATCTCTGGCAGACAGATCCGGGGGCACATCTCTATTAGACAGCAGCTCCTCACACATCTCTGGCAGACAAAGCTCCGGGGGCACATCTCTGGCATGACAGCTCCGGGGGCACATCTCTGGCAGACAGCAGCTCCGGGGGCACATCTCTGGCAGACACAGCTCCGGGGGCACATCTCTGGTCCGGGACAGCAGCTCCGGGGGCACATCTCTGGCGGACAGCAGCTCCGGGGGCACATCTCTGGCAGACAGCACTCCGGGGGCACATCTCTGGCAGACAGCAGGCGGGGGCACATCTCTGGGACAGCACTCCGGGGGCACATCTCTGGCAGACAGCAGCTCCGGGGGGCACATCTCTGGCAGACAGCAGGGGGCACATCTCTGGCAGACAGCAGCTCCGGGGGCACATCTCTGGCAGACAGCAGCTCCGGGGGCACATCTCTGGCAGACAGCAGCTCCGGGGGCACATCTCTGGCAGACAGCAGCTCGGGGGCACATCTCTGGCAGACAGCAGCTCCGGGGGCACATCTCTGGCAGACAGCAGCTCCGGGGGCACATCTCTGGCAGACAGCAGCTCCGGGGGCACATCTCTGGCAGACAGCAGCTCCGGGGGCACATCTCTGGCAGACAGCAGCTCCGGGGGCACATCTCTGGCAGACAGCAGCTCCGGGGGCACATCTCTGGCAGACAGCAGCTCCGGGGGCACATCTCTGGCAGACAGCAGCTCCGGGGGCACATCTCTGGCAGACAGCAGCACGGGGGCACATCTCTGGCAGACAGCAGCTCCGGGGGCACATCTCTGGCAGACAGCAGCTCCGGGGGCACATCTCTGGCGGACAGCAGCTCCGGGGGCACATCTCTGGCAGACAGCAGCTCCGGGGGCACATCTCTGGCAGACAGCAGCTCCGGGGGCACATCTCTGGCAGACAGCAGCTCCGGGGGCACATCTCTGGCAGACAGCAGCTCCGGGGGCACATCTCTGGCAGACAGCAGCTCCGGGGGCACATCTCTGGCAGACAGCAGCTCCGGGGGCACATCTCTGGCAGACAGCAGCTCCGGGGGCACATCTCTGGCAGACAGCAGCTCCGGGGGCACATCTCTGGCAGACAGCAGCTCCGGGGGCACATCTCTGGCAGACAGCAGCTCCGGGGGCACATCTCTGGCAGACAGCAGCTCCGGGACAGCACATCTCTGGCAGACAGCAGCTCCGGGGGCACATCTCCGGGGGCACAGACAGCAGCTCCGGGGGCACATCTCTGGCAGACAGCAGCTCCGGGGGCACATCTCTGGCAGACAGCAGCTCCGGGGGCACATCTCTGGCAGACAGCAGCTCCGGGGGCACATCTCTGGCAGACAGCAGCTCCGGGGGCACATCTCTGGCAGACAGCAGCTCTGGGGCACATCTCTGGCAGACAGCAGCTCGGGGGCACATCTCTGGCAGACAGCAGCTCCGGGGGCACATCTCTGGCAGACAGCAGCTCCGGGGGCACATCTCTGGCAGACAGCAGCTCTGGGGGCACATCTCTGGTGGACATCAGCTTCGGTGCACATCAGCTCCAGGGGCACATCTCTGGCAGACAGCAGCTCCTGGGGGCACATCTCTGGCAGACAGCAGCTCCGGGGGCACATCTCTGGCAGACAGCAGCTCCGGGGGCACATCTCTGGCAGACAGCAGCTCCGGGGGCACATCTCTGGCAGACAGCAGCTCCGGGGGCACATCTCTGGCAGACAGCAGCTCCGGGGGCACATCTGGCAGACAGCAGCTCCGGGGGCACATCTCTGGCAGACAGCAGACAGCAGCTCTGGCAGGGGCACATCTCTGGCAGACAGCAGCTCCGGGGGCACATCTCTGGCAGACAGCAGCTCCGGGGGCACATCTCTGGCAGACAGCAGCTCCGGGGGCACATCTCTGGCAGACAGCAGCTCCGGGGGCACATCTCTGGCAGACAGCAGCTCCGGGGGCACATCTCTGGCAGACAGCAGCTCCGGGGGCACATCTCTGGCAGACAGCAGCTCCGGGGGCACATCTCTGGCAGACAGCAGCTCCGGGGGCACATCTCTGGCAGACAGCAGCTCCGGGGGACATCTCTGGCAGACAGCAGCTCCGGGGGCACATCTCTGGCAGACAGCAGCTCCGGGGGCACATCTCTGGCAGACAGCAGCTCCGGGGGGCACATCTCTGGCAGACAGCAGCTCCGGGGGCACATCTCTGGCAGACAGCAGCTCCGGGGGCACATCTCTGGCAGACAGCAGCTCCGGGGGCACATCTCTGGCAGACAGCAGCTCCGGGGGCACATCTCTGGCAGACAGCAGCTCGGGGGCACATCTCTGGCAGACAGCAGGGGGCACATCTCTGGCAGACAGCAGCTCCGGGGGACATCTCTGGCAGACAGCAGCTCCGGGGGCACATCTCTCTGGCGGGGGACAGCAGCTCCGGGGGCACATCTCTGGCTTCCGGGGGCACATCTCTGGCAGACAGATAAAAGGGGGGGCACATCTCTGGCAGACAGCAGCTCTGGGGGCACATCTCTGGCAGACAGCAGCTCCGGGGGCACATCTCTGGCAGACAGCAGCTCCGGGGGCACATCTCTGGCAGACAGCAGCTCCGGGGGCACATCTCTGGCAGACAGCAGCTCCGGGGGCACATCTCTGGCAGACAGCAGCTCCGGGGCACATCTCTGGCAGACAGCAGCTCCGGGGGCACATCTCTGGCAGACAGCAGCTCTGGGGGCACATCTCTGGCAGACAGCAGCTCCGGGGGCACATCTCTGGCAGACAGCAGCTCTGGGGGCACATCTCTGGCAGACAGCAGCATCTCTGGCAGACAGCAGCGGGGGCACATCTCTGGCAGACAGCAGCTCCGGGGGCACATCTCTGGCAGACAGCAGCTCCGGGGGCACATCTCTGGCAGACAGCAGCTCCGGGGGCACATCTCTGGCAGACAGCAGCTCCTGGGGGCACATCTCTGGCAGACAGCAGCTCCGGGGGCACATCTCTGGCAGACATCAGCTCCGGGGGCACATCTCTGGCAGACAGCAGCTCCGGGGGCACATCTCTGGCAGACAGCAGCTCCGGGGGCACATCTCTGGCAGACAGCAGCTCCGGGGGCACATCTCTGGCAGACAGCAGCTCCGGGGGCACATCTCTGGCAGACAGCAGCTCCGGGGGGCACATCTCTGGCAGACAGCAGCTCCGGGGGCACATCTCTGGCAGACAGCAGCTCCGGGGGCACATCTCTGGCAGACAGCAGCTCCGGGGGCACATCTCTGGCGGGGACAGCAGCTCCGGGGGCACATCTCTGGCAGACAGCAGCTCCGGGGGCACATCTCTGGCAGACAGCAGCTCCGGGGGCACATCTCTGGTGGACAGCAGCTCCGGGGGCACATCTCTGGCAGACAGCAGCTCCGGGGGCTCTGGCAGACAGCAGCTCCGGGGGCACATCTCTGGCAGACAGCAGCTCCAGGGGGGCACATCTCTGGCAGACAGCAGCTCCGGGGGCACATCTCTGGCAGACAGCAGCTCCAGGGGGCACATCTCTCTGGACAGCAGCTCCGGGGGCACATCTCTGGCAGACACAGCTCGGGGGCACATCTCTGGCAGACAGCAGCTCCGGGGGCACATCTCTGGCAGACAGCAGCTCCGGGGGCACATCTCTGGCAGACAGCAGCTCCGGGGGCACATCTCTGGCAGACAGCAGCTCCGGGGGCACATCTCTGGCAGACAGCAGCTCCGGGGGCACATCTCTGGCAGGACAGCAGCGGGGGGGCACATCTCTGGCAGACAGCAGCTCCGGGGGCACATCTCTGGCAGACAGCAGCTCCGGGGGCACATCTCTGGCAGACAGCAGCTCCGGGGGCACATCTCTGGCTGGGAGACAGCAGCTCGGGGGCACATCTCTGGCAGACAGCAGCTCCGGGATGACACATCTCTGGCAGACAGCAGCTCCGGGGGCACATCTCTGGCAGACAGCAGCAAAAAGGGGGCACATCTCTGGCAGACAGCAGCTCCGGGGGGCACATCTCTGGCAGACAGCAGCTCCGGGGGCACATCTCTGTCGTCGACAGCAGCTCCGGGGGCACATCTCTGGCAGACAGCAGCTCCGGAAGCACATCTCTGGCAGACAGCAGAACTGGGGCACATCTCTGGCAGCTCAAGGGGCACATCTCTGGGGCATCATGGACAGCAGCTCGGGGGCACATCTGGCTGTATATTAAACAGCAGCTCCAAGGGGCACATCTCTGGCAGACAGCAGCTCCGGGGGCACATCTCTGGCAGGGCCACATCTCTTTGGAAGGGGCACAGCAGACAGCATTTCCAGGGGCACATCTCTGGCAGACAGCAGCTCTGGGCGGGGGCACATCTCTGGCAGACAGCAGCTCCGGGGGCACATCTCTGGCAGACAGCAGCTCCGGGGGCACATCTCTGGCAGACAGCAGCTCCGGGGGCACATCTCTGGCAGACAGCAGCTCCGGGGGCACATCTCTGGCAGACAGCAGCTCCGGGGGCACATCTCTGGTGGGCAGCAGCAGCTCCTAAGGGGGCACATCTCTGGCAGACAGCAGCTCCATTGGGCACATCTACTCTGGACACAGCTCCAGGGCACTCGGGGGCAGATGGCACAGGCACATACATCTGGTAACAAAAGCCCCTAGACAGCGCTCACACAACAAAACTCTGCATGACATCTCCGGGAGCACATCTCTGGCAGCCTACACTAAGCTTCGGGGGGCACATCTTTCTAGCCGGGACATCAGCTCTCTGGGGTCACATCTCTCAATGAAAAAACACCAGATCGGGGGCACATCTCTGGCGGACAGATACAACAAACAAAAGTATTACACAGACACAAAAAACACACAACACAGCCTCTGGCTGAAACTGTGGCACAGCTCCGGGGCACATCTCTGGACATGACATCATCTCTGGGGACACATCTCTGGCAGCTGGCGGCAGCTCCGGGGGACACACATCTCTGGCGGGGGCACATCTCTGGCAGACAGCAGCTCCGGGGGCACATCTCTGGCAGACAGCAGCTCCGGGGGCACATCTCTGGCAGACAGCAGCTCCGGGGGCACATCTCTGGCAGACAGCAGCTCCGGGGGCACATCTCTGGCAGACAGCAGCTCCGGGGGCACATCTCTGGCAGACAGCAGCTCCGGGGGCACATCTCTGGCAGACAGCAGCTCCGGGGGCACATCTCTGGCAGACAGCAGCTCCGGGGGCACATCTCTGGCAGACAGCAGCTCCGGGGGCACATCTCTGGCAGACAGCAGCTCCGGGGGCACATCTCTGGCAGACAGCAGCTCCGGGGGCACATCTCTGGCAGACAGCAGCTCCGGGGGCACATCTCTGGCAGACAGCAGCTCCGGGGGGGCACATCTCTGGCAGACAGCAGCTCCGGGGGCACATCTCTGGCAGACAGCAGCTCCGGGGGCACATCTCTGGCAGACAGCAGCTCCGGGGGCACATCTCTGGCAGACAGCAGCTCCGGGGGCACATCTCTGGCAGACAGCAGCTCTGGGGACACATCTCTGGCAGACAGCAGCTCCGGGGGCACATCTCTGGCAGACAGCAGCTCCGGGGGCACATCTCTGGCAGACAGCAGCTCCGGGGGCACATCTCTGGCAGACAGCAGCTCCGGGGGCACATCTCTGGCAGACAGCAGCCCCGGGGGCACATCTCTGGCAGACAGCAGCTCCAGCGGCACATCTCTGGCAGACAGCAGCTCCGGGGGCACATCTCTGGCAGACAGCAGCTCCGGGGGCACATCTCTGGCAGATAGCAGCTCCAGTTCCCTATTAATTTTGGTGCGGGAAAAAAAAAAAAAGAGTGAAAAATAGTTGTGAAGCTATGGTATTTTTAGTAAACACTAAATAAAGCAGGTATCTGGGAAAGTGCAAAGGTTAATGGATTTAATAGTGTGTTAAAATATGGAGGAAAGCCAAGGGATCGAGCCATCTGCCTCAGTTTTAGACTGCACTATTTAGTACAAGAGCAGTTTTTGTTGTTGGGGGAAGGGGCGCATTCCCAGGGATTGTCATTTGAACTATGCATTTTTGTATAACTATTTCAGCAATTAATCAGCTTTTCTGCAGAGAGAGAGAGAGAGACTGAGCCATTTTGGATAAAACATGGTGCAGTGAAGCTAATCCTCTCATCAATAAACACCTGCTCCAAAAGCAAGGACAACTTAACCCAGTTTCTAAGAAACTAAGCAATGTAAAGGTAAAATGGGGAGATGTGAACCAACCTCATTGCACACAGTTATAAACCAGATGTGCTCTGCCGCCAGAAGGGACAGCTGATAAGAAGCTGTCTGCCTGTGTAGCTGTCCGCACCCAACTCCGTAGCTACAACAACGTTCCTGCATTCACCCCAGAGTGTTAACTCTTGTACCCATTTCCTAGAGGCTGGGTTAACCCCGGAAAGCGTCCAGTTTCGAACACCGGCCGTTGGCTGCAGCGAGTCGCAGCTGGATTATGTCTCCCAAAACAATGTCAAACAAGCACAATAGATTAACCTGGGGAAATGGTTTGGCGGCAGGAAAAACAGTGACTTTACCACAGGGATGTTGCTGACAGATGTAAGAAAGCTGTCAACATCAGCTTCGGTCATAAACAGGACAACATCATCAGGCTGTGCCGCAGACAGCTGGGTCACAATATCACTGTCACTGGTGAATTCAAGCTGGTTTGTCACACATCTCTAAGTAATAACAGTTTTATGTACCCATCCGAATAAGAATCTTACAGAACAGACAAACATAAGACTAACAAAACAGACAAACATAAGACTCACAAAATAGACAAACATAAGACTTTAACAAAACAAACATAAGATTCTTACAAAACAGATAAACACAAGACTCTTACAAACCAAACATTGCCAAGATTCTTACTTAAGGGGTCCAAGATCTGAATTATCTCACTGCTGCTTTTGTTGGTATCCGTCAGCCAGGCCAGGATCCTGTTCTCGCCGACATTCATTCTATCCATGAATCCAGCATTTACATCTGAGACTATCAAGTCAGATTGGCAGGGGGTTGCCAGAGGTCAAATATCCAGCCACCTACAGGAGTTAATGTCATACATGCCAGTTAGAATTTAGCGCAGTGGTTCTCAAACAGCTCAAAGTTGTTGAGCCTCATTTTCGAAGCGATAAAAGCAGAGAAAACAGTATTATTGGTGCAGTTATTGCCCTTTTATTACGACTATTACTCCGATTACGCCTGTTTTATGATTACTGTATTATTATTATTTTCGTTCCATTTATTTTATTTGTTCTACACTTGTTCCCTTTCCTATATTTCATAGTTATTCACCCACCCCTAGCATGTTGTGGTGTATGTTGATCCAAACAGCTTTTTGTTTTGTATACATACATTGTTTCCCTTACCCTGTGCTTCTTAGTCATAGTTCAGTGGATTAATTTATGGTTTTCAAAAGTCTGCCATGAACCCTAGACTTTTTAACAGTCCTACTGAAAAACTGTTTATCATTTATAAATATCCGAAGTTGAAAAACAATTGCATTCTAAAGTTGAGTGGTATTTAGTCAGTGATACCACAGATCCCAGTTCCATGGACACCTGGAGCTCACCAGACAACCAAATAGGAAGACTGTTCTGAAGTCAAGAGATACAATAATTCTATGACACCTTTTGTCATGCAGATTTTTATGCTGGAATCCCATATGCACTAGGCAGGCTCCTATCCACAATAGTCTTACAATCAAAACAATTCTGCCATCATCAGGAATTAAACCCTGGACCACTTCTGCTTTTTTCTTCTTTAGCATTCCAAGCCCTTGAGGTTCACTGCTGCAGATATCACCCCCCTCCATTCATCTCTCTGGCT
>CAJHNH020005249.1:0-23909 GCA_905116865.2 Candidula unifasciata
ATTTCCACTTGACGAGTCTTAATAAGAAAATTTGGACACTTTTGGGGCTCTTGGGGGACAGAAAAATAAAAATAAAAGTGAAAAAAAAATTTTACGAAAAAATGTTTTTTCCCAAAAAACTTGTTTGTGACCTACCCCCTAAACATTGAGACCCCGACAATTTTTTTAAACAAAATGACACGCAAATGCAAATAGGGAACTGAATTCGATTTTTATTTGAAACTGGGGGCAAAAGTTGCGATACATAAAATGACCACAATGACTTTTCCAGAATTTGGCCTTTCGCGTTTGGCCAAAATCTTTTTTTAAAAAAGGGTTGCCAATTTTTCCAGTCTACATTTCACACTTTCGAGATCTCTAATGAAATTTGGGCACTTTGGGGGTTTGGTGACAGAAAAAAGAAAATAAAGTGAAAAACAAATTTTACGAAGAAATTTTCCCTTAAAAATTTTGTTTGTGCCCTTTACCACAAAACCCTTGAGCCCAGACAATTATTTTACACATAAAAACACCCCAAGATCAGAGTAGGAAAACTAATGTCTGATTTTTTTTTTTTCGTACAAATCGGGGGGCCCCCCTTTTGCGAAAAAAATAAAATGACCCAAGTGCTTTTTTCCCAGAATTTGGGCCTTTGGGTTTGGCCAAATTTTTTTTTTAAAAAATTTGCCAATTTATTCTATCATTTTCACAACTTTACGAGATACTCTAGATTATAAATTAGTCCTTTTGGAGCTCGTAGATGACCTGAAAAAGTAGATAAGATCAAAGTGAAAAACAATTTTACGGAAGAATTGTTCCTAACAACTTTGTTTGTGTCATACCACTAAACATTAAGACCCAGACAATATTTTACACATGAATATACAACGCTAGATGCAGAGTAGGTACACTGGATGTCAGATTTTTGGATTTTGGTACAATGCTGGGGGCAACTAGAAAACAGAGTGTCAGAAAAAAACGGGTAAAAACTAAATAACAAAACATACACCAAAACAAAATAAATTAAATCAGTATAAAAACAAAAAAACTATCGTGGAAGGAAAATGAGGTGATATATAAGGGTGAAAGTAAAGATAATACGGACCCGAGGCTTGAACTACAACATAAGATAGAAACAAGCACAAGAATAAACGTGAAACAATGTGAGCTACTAAAAATACCACAAGTGCGTTATGCCAGAATTTATGCGACGAGATACTCTAGTATGAGAATTGGACACTTTGGAGCTCGTTGGTGACATAAAAATAGATAAGATAAACGTGAAAAACAAATTTTACGAAGAATTGTTTCCTAACAACTTGTTTGTGTCCTACCACTAACAGTGAGTCCCAGACAATTATTTTACACATGAAATAGACCGCTAGATGCAGAGTAGGTAAACTGAATGTCTGATTTGGCATTTTGGTACAATCTGGGGGCAACAATTGAGATAACATAAAAATGACCACAAGTGACATTTTTTCCAGAATTTATGCCTTTCGCGTTTGGCCAAAATCATATTTTCCAAAAAGTTGCCAATTTTAGTCTCAGTCTATCATTTCACACTTGACGAGATACTCTAGATGATAAAATTGGGACACTTTGGAGCTCGTTGGTGACAGAAAAATAGATAAGATAAAAGTGAAAAACAAATTTTACGAAGAATTGTTCCTAACAACTTGTTTTTGTGTCCTACCACTAAACAGTGAGTCCCAGACAATTATTTTACACATGAATAGACACGCTAGATGCAGAGTAGGTAAACTGAATGTCTGATTTGGCATTTTGGTACAATCTGGGGGCAACAATTGAGATAACATAAAAATGACCACAAGTGACATTTTTCCAGAATTTATGCCTTTCGCGTTTGGCCAAAATCATATTTTCCAAAAAAGTTGCCAATTTAGTCTCAGTCACTTGACGAGATATTCTAGATGAGAAATTGGACACTTTGGAGCTCGTTGGTGACAGAAAAATAGATAAGATAAAAATGAAAAACAAATTTAACGAAGAAATGTTCCTAACAACTTGTTTGTGTCCTACCACTAAACATTGAGTCCCAGACAATTATTTTACACATGAATAGACACGCTAGATGCAGAGTAGCTAAACTGGATGTCTAATTTGGCATTTTGGTACAATCTGGGGGCAACAATTGAGATAACATAAAAATGACCACAAGTGACAATTTTGCAGAATTTATGCCTTACGCGTTTGGCCAAAATCATATTTGCAAAAAGTTGCCAATTTAGTCTCAGTCTATCATTTCACACTTGACGAGATACTCTAGATGAGAAATTAGACACTTTGGAGCTCGTTGGTGACAGAAAAATAGATAAGATAAAAGTGAAAAACAAATTTTACGAAGAAATGTTCCTAACAACTTGTTTGTGTCCTACCACTAAACAGTGAGTCCCAGACAATTATTTTACACATGAATAGACACGCTAGATGCAGAGTAGTTAAACTGGATGTCTGATTTGGCATTTTTGTACAATCTGGGGGCAACAATTGAGATAACATAAAAATGACCACAAGTGACATTTTTTCCAGAATTTATGCCTTTCTTTTGGCCAAAATCATATTGGCCAAAAAAATCATATTGCCAATTTAGTCTCAGCTTTCATCGTTCATTTCACACTTGACGAGATACTCTAGATGAGAATTGGACACTTTGGAGCTCATAGGTGACAGAAAAATAGATAAGATAAAAGTGAAAAACAACTTTTACGAAGAATTGTTCCTAACAGAAACTTGTTTGTGTCCTACCACTAAACAGTGAGTCCCAGACAATTATTTTACACATGAATAGACACGCTAGATGCAGAGTAGGTAAACTGAATGTCTGATTTGGCATTTTGGTACAATCTGGGGCAACAATTGAGATAACATAAAAATGACCACAAGTGACATTTTTCCAGAATTTATGCCTTACGCGTTTGGCCAAAATCATATTTTCCAAAAAGTTGCCAATTTAGTCTCAGTCTATCATTTCACACTTGACGAGATACTCTAGATGATAAAATTGGACACTTTGAGCTCGGTGACAGAAAAATAGACGATAAAGTGAAAACAAATTTTCGAAGAAATGTTCCAAAAACTTGTTGTGTCCTAACTCATTGAGTACGCAGACAGTAATTATTTGGACGTTGGTGACAGAAAATAGATGAAATAGTCCACGCTAGACAACTTGTTTTGAGAGTCCCAGACAATTATTTTACTGATGAATAGACACGCTAGATGCAGAGTAGTAGGGTAAACTGGATGTCTGATTTGGCATTTTGGTACAATCTGGGAGCAACAATTGAGATAACATAAAAAATGACCACAAGTGCTCATTTTTCCAGAATTTATGCCTTTCGCGTTTGGCCAAACGGAAATATTTTCCAAAAAGTTGCCAATTTAGTCTCAGTCTATCATTTCACACTTGACGAGATACTCTAGATGAGAAATTGGACACTTTGGAGCTCGTAGGTGACAGAAAAATAGATAAGATAAAAGTGAAAAAACCCTTTACGAAGAATTGTTCCTAACAACTTGTTTGTGTCTCTACCACTAAACATTGAGTCCCAGACAATTATTTTACACATGAAAAGACACGCTAGATGCAGAGTAGGTAAACTGAATGTCTGATTTGGCATTTTGGGGCGCAACTAATAACAGGGGGCAACAGGAATTGGCGGCAAAAGCTGCCAATTTATCTCAGATAACAAGTCTATCATTTTTCACAGAATTTATGCCTTTCGCATTTGGAGAAAATCATATTTTCCAAAAAGTTGCCAATTTAGTCTCAAGTCTAGCATTTCACTACTTGACGAATACTCTAGATGAGAAATTGGACAACTTTTGGAGCTCGTTGGTGACAGAAAAATAGTGATAAAAAATGAAAAACAAATTTTACACGAAGAATTGTTCCTAACAACTTGTTTGTGTCCTACCCTGAACATTGATTCCCAGACATTATTTTACAGCCACAAGATTGACAGGCTAGAAAAATGAGTAGGTGAAAATTTTGTCTGATTATGTCCTTAAGCGTTTGGTACAATCCGGTTTCAAACAATTGGATAAACTGACACAATGGACACAGATGTCGATACTGCAGACCGGGTTGCCTCACGCGTTTGGCACAGTAAATACATATTTGCTAAAAAACCACAAAATGAAGTTATGCTCCCTATCATTCCACACTTGGGATAGTGAATGAAGGCCCCAATCAACACTGATACCCGCGTTGACACGCTAATTCAGACGAGACTTTGCTAACCCCGGACTGAGATACTCGCCCAACGTTGGGCTGGCTCTGTACATGTGATAAATAAAGCTTCAAGATGGGTTTTGCAAACTGTCTGAGAACGCATTTTGGAAGAATGAAATGCGAGGGTGCTCCACGCAGTAAACGCCGTCGCAAAACTACCACTCCTGTGGTAGTTTTCTGGTCGTCAGGGTACGACGGGCAGGGTGAACCCCACTCGCCCGGAGAGGCCCATGACGTCGACTGCGGAGGAGCACCTTTTGATGATTTCTGAAGAAGTGCGTTCCAAGATCAGGTTTCCACCTGCGAGCGAGAAGGTGTGTGGTGGTGTAAGTTGGAGGCTACATTATGTGAGATACTTAAACAAACTCTAAACAAGAAGTCGCTAGGCGACAAGCTTACTAAATTTGGTGATGTAATATATGAACACTGCTCCCGCGAGTTCGGGACAGTAGTAAAGGCACAGCCGGGTGCCAAGCAGAATACTAGCAGGAGGCAGAGGGATTCTGAAGTGTCGGGCAGACAAGAATGCCCTCAGAAAAAAACGGTTCAAAGCCGCTACGGGCAGCGAACGGGAGGGGCTGTACGAAGTGTGGGTGCATTTAAAGAACAAACACAGTGCCCTCTGTCGCGCCGAGCGTTTCTGTAACAACAGACGAAGAACCTAAAAGGGAGCGAGAGAAATTCTTTAGGGACCCGTATCAGTTTGCCCGAGGTCTATTCGAGCAACCGAAGTCTGGGACTCTGGTTGTCAGTCAGAAAGAACTTGAGCTACATCTACGCAAGATGTACTCTGATAAGAAGAGGAGAGAGCCTCTTGATGACAATCCAGAGATCCTTAGCGGACTCAAACAGCCTTCGGTGCCGAAGGTACCATTTAAAATGGTACCTCCCCTTTGGTCTGAGGTTGAAGACGTTGTGAAAAAAAGCCAGCGGCAAGTCTGCCCCCAGGTCCGAACGGTGTCCCGTACGTTCTTTACAAAGCGTTGCCCGAAAATCCTAAAAATGCTTCACGTCTTGTTGAGACAAGCGTGGATCCGCAATCACATATGTCCAGAGTGGTCAAAGGCAAAATTGGGGTCTACATTCCCAAAGAGCAGGACTCGAAGAGTCTTTCCCAATTCAGGCCCATCTCGCTGTTGAATGTTGAGGGTAAGATATTCTTCTCAGTCATGGCTCGCCGGCTCACACAGTATCTGATGACTAACAAGTACATAGATACGAGTGTTCAGAAGGGTGGTATTCCAGGCGTTCCTGGGTGCCTTGAACACGCGACCATGATCTGGGAGGCTATCCAGAGAGCCAAGCATGAGAGAACCGATTTGCACGTTATATGGTTGGACTTAGCCAACGCCTACGGGGCAGTCCCCCATAGGCTACTGTGGCGAGCCCTTCGCATGTTTCACGTACCGACACAGATCAGTCAAATGGTCGAGCAATATTTCTCCAAGTTCGCTTTGCGCTTCTCTACCTCGACGTTTACCACGAGGTGGACTGAGTTGCAGATTGGGATAGCTATGGGGTGTACGATCTCACCTATACTGTTTGTCATGGCAATGCAGATCATGTTAGACGGGGCGGCCGGCTACGGACTGGGCCTTCAAATAGGGGATCACTGGTTGCCGCCACTGCGCGCATTTATGGATGACACGACTATTATAACGGGCAGCGAGGAGTCTGCCCGCACGATCCTGAAAAGATTGGACGCGGTGGTCCAATGGAGCGGTATGCAGTTCAAACCGCAGAAGTCGAGGAGTCTGTCAATCCATAAGGGCAAGGTGTCGGCGACCAGTTTTTACGGTGGCAAGGAACAAGATCCCTACGGTTCTGGAGGAACCGGTGAAGAGTCTCGGTCGCGTTTACGATTCGAAGTTATCTGACAGAGCGGAAGTCCGGCGAATACATGAGTCACTGGCTACAGGCCTGCTCGCGATCGAGCGATGCAGGCTGATCGGAAAATTCAAGGTATGGTGTCTCCAATTCATGTTGATTCCAAAGCTCCTATGGCCACTGCTAGTCTACGAGGTGACGATGACTGCAGTTGAAACCATGGAGAAAAAAATCAACACAGCCTTAAGAAAGTGGATTGGAGCACCGCCTTGTCTGACCGACGTGGCTCTGTATTGTAAGCAGGCTAAGCTGGTACTTCCGTTCAAGTCGATAACCGAAGAGTTTAAAGTCGGCAAAGTAAGGCTCGCCATGCTTCTGCGCGAGTCTTCAGACCCAAATGTCATCGCTGTCCAGCCCGCTCTAAAGACTGGTACCAAGTGGAGGGTCCTCGATGCAATTGAATCTGCTCAGAACGCACTAAAATTGAAGGAGGTGATGGGTTACACACAAACCGACCGTCGAGGCCTAGGGCACGGGAAAGTCAATTGGTGGTCAAAGGCCTCAGCCAAAGACGCCGAGACATGGTGATACAAACGGTGAGGGACAACGAAAACGAGGTTCGGGTTCAGAAAGCAGCCCAACAGTCGCAGCAGGGCCATTGGGTCAGCCTGGAGAGCGCATTGCCGAGAATACTCACATGGGGTGAGATCTGGCGGATGACCCCGCTGCGACTGAGCTTTATCGTTCGTTCGGCGTACGATGTATTACCGTCCGGTGTTAACATGGTTAAATGGTCTGCGACCAACGATCCGACTTGCCCGTTGTGCAAATCAAAGCAAACTCTTGAGCACGTCCTGTCCGCGTGCAGGAAAGCTCTAGGTCAAGGCCGATATACCTGGCGCCACAACAAGGTGCTAAAGGAGTTAGCAGCCGTTGTCGACCAGGCTAGAATGAGGGCTAATGCCAGAGCCAGTTCTAGTATCGTCCCCATTCGTTTCCTCAAGGCTGGGCAGGTTCCAAAAGGTAATGTCAACAAAAACGCATTCGCTCCATCTGTGCTAGACTCTGCGAGGGACTGGTTACTGGCGGTTGATCTGCCAGGACATGAACGGTATCCCGAGTTGATCCGTAAAACCGGCCTGCGACCGGACATCGTTCTCCATTCTGCGCAAAAACGGCAACTCATCCTGATTGAGTTGACGGTCCCGTTTGAGTCGCGGATGGAGGAGAATCATTTGTATAAGCTCGAGAAATACAGTGATTTAGCAGCCGGTTTGAGGAGAAACGAGGCTTACACAGTGCGGGTATTTGCCGTCGAAGTGGGAGCGAGAGGCCTCGTTTCCACTTCGCTCTACAATGTGGTTAAAGAGTTAGGATTGCGCGGTAATGAACGGAAACGGGCACTCAAAAAACTTGGTGAGGTGGCCGAAAGGGCATCCAGCTGGCTTTGGACGCAGCGCAACAACGTAGGGGACGGGCCTCGGTGAGCTGGTCCGGGTATCTAGTGGAAAAGAGTTTCTTATCCCTTTGAAAAGTCCATCGTGTACGAATTGTCTGCCAGTGTCTCTCTGCCAACTGCTAATAAAAGTCCAAGATGTGTCCGGTAAACCAAAGTAAGCTTGTCGCTCGGTCGTCCAGGCATGCGGACTGTTCTAATTACGCAGCCGTGGCGGCTTCTTATCTCACAGTACCTCCTTCGAAACCACCAAGTCGTCTTGTCTCTGGCCGAAAGTATAACACCATCCGGTAATTCTGTGCGGCGGGGAAGCAGCCCTGAGCTTCATAGTTAAACTGGATGTCTGATTTGGCATTTTGTACAATCTGGGGGCAACAATTGAGATAACATAAAAATGACCACAAGTGACATTTTCGCAGAATTTATGCCTTTCGCGTTTGGGCCAAAATCCAATTTTTTCCAAAAAGTTGCCAATTTAGTCTCAGTCTATCATTTCACACTTGACGAGATACTCTAGATGAGAAAGTGGACGCTTTGGAGCTCGTTGGTGATAGAAAAATAGATAAGATAAAAGTGAAAAACAAATTTTACGAAGAATTGTTCCTAACAACTTGTTTGTGTCCTCCACTAAACAGTGAGTCCCAGACAATTATTTTACACATGAATAGACACGCTAGATGCAGAGTAGTTAAACTGGATGTCTGATTTGGCATTTTTGTTCAATCTGGGGGCAACAATTGAGAAAACATAAAAAATGAACACAAGTGATATTTTTCCAGAATTTATGCCTTTCGCGTTTGGCCAAAAAAGTATTTTCCAAAAAGTTGCCAATTTAGACTCAGTCTATCCTTTCACACTTGACGAGATACTCTAGATGAGAAATTGGACACTTTGAAGCTCGTTGGTGACAGAAAAATAGATAAGATAAAAGTGAAAAACAAATTTTACGAAGAATTGTTCTTAACAACTTGTTTGTGTCCTACCACTAAACAGTGAGTCCCAACAATTATTTTACACATGAATAGACACGCTAGATGCAGAGTAGGTAAACTGAATGTCTGATTTGGCATTTTGGTACAAATCTGGGGGCAACAATTGAGATAACATAAAAATGAACACAAGTGACATTTTTCCCAGAATTTATGCCTTTCGCGTTTGGCCAAATAATATTTGCAAAAAAAGCTTGCCAATTTAGTCTCAGTCTATCTTTTTCACACTGGACGAGATACTCCTAGATGAGAAATTGGACACTTTGGAGCTCATAGGTGACAGAAAAATAGATAAGATAAAAGTGAAAAACAAATTTTACGAAGATTTTGTCCCTAACAACTTGTTCTTGTGGTCCTACCACTAAACAGTGAGTCCCAGACAATTATTTTACACATGAATAGACACGCTAGATGCAGAGTAGTTAAACTTGGATGTCTGATTTGGCATTTTTGTACAATCTGGGGCAATAATTGAGATAACATAAAAATGACCACAAGTGACAATTTTCGCAGAATTTATGCCTTACGGCGTTTTGGCCAAAATAATATTTGCAAAAAAGTTGCCAATTTAGTCTCAGTCTATCATTTTATATACACTTGACGAGATACTCTAGATGATAAATTGGACACTTTGGAGCTCGTTGGTGACAGAAAAATAGATAAGATAAAAGTGAAAAACAATTTTTACGAAGAATTTTTCCTAACAACTTGTTTGTGTCCTACCACTAAACATTGAGTCCCAGACAATTATTTTACACATGAATAGACACGCTAGATGCAGAGTAGGTAAACTGAATGTCTGATTTGGCATTTTTTGTACAATCTCGGGGGCAACAATTGAGATAACATAAAAAATGACCACAAGTGACATTTTTCCAGAATTTTATGCTTTCGCGTTTGGCCAAAATAATATTGCCAAAAGTTGTCCAATTTAGTCTCAGTCTATCATTTCACACTTGACGAGATACTCTAGATGAGAAATAGGACACTCTTGGAGCTCGTAGGTGACAAAAAAATAGATAAGATAAAAGTGAAAAACAAATTTTACGAAGAAATGTTCCTAACAACTTGTTTGTGTCCTACCACTAAACAGTGAGTCCCAGACAATTATTTTACACATGAATAGACACGCTTGATGCAGAGTAGGTAAACTGAATGTCTGATTTGGCATTTTTGTACAATCTGGGGGCAACAATTGAGATAACATAAAAATGACCACAAGTGACAATTTTGCAGAATTTTAATGCCTTACGCGTTTGGCCAAAATCATATTTTCCAAAAAGTTGCCAATTTAGTCTCAGTCTATCATTTCAAACACTTGGCGAGATACTCTAGATGAGAAATTGGACACTTTGGAGCTCACCCAGGTGACAGAAAAATAGATAAGATAAAAGTGAAAAACCAAACTTTACGAAGAAATTGTTCCTAACAACTTGTTTGTGTCCTACACTAAACATTGAGTCCCAGACAATTATTTACACATGAATAGACACGCTAGATGCAGAGTAGTAAACTGGATGTCTGATTTGGCATTTTGTACAATCTGGGGGCAACAATTAACCAACATAAATATGACCGAAAAGTGACAATTTCGCAGAATTATGCCTTTCGCGTTTGGCAAAATCATTTTTTCCAAAAAGTTGCCAATCCTAACAACTTGTTTGTGTCCTACCACTAAACATTGAGTCCCAGACAATTATTTTACACATGAATAGACACGCTAGATGCAGAGTAGGTAAACTGAATGTCTGATTTGGCATTTGGTACAATCTGGGGGCAACAATTGAGATAACATAAAAATGACCACAAGTGACATTTTTCCAGAATTTATGCCTTTCGCGTTTGGCCAAAATCATATTTTCCAAAAAAGTTGCCAATTTAGTCTCAGTCTATCATTTCACACTTGACGAGATACTCTAGATGAGAAATTGGACACTTTGGAGCTCGTAGGTGACAGAAAAATAGATAAGATAAAAGTGAAAAACAAATTTTACGAAGAAATGTTCCTAACAACTTGTTTGTGTCCTACCACTAAACATTGAGTCCCAGACAATTATTTTACACATGAATAGACACGCTAGATGCAGAGTAGGTAAACTGATGTCTGATTTGGCATTTTTGTACAATCTGGGGGCAACAATTGAGATAACATAAAAATGACCACAAGTGACAATTTTGCAGAATTTATGCCTTACGCGTTTGGCCAAAATAATATTTTCAAAAAAGTTGCCAATTTAGTCTCAGTCTATCATTTCACACTTGACGAGATACTCTAGATGATAAATTGGACACTTTGGAGCTCATAGGTGACAGAAAAATAGATAAGATAAAAGTGAAAAACAAATTTTACGAAGAATTGTTCCTAACAACTTGTTTGTGTCCTACCACTAAACATTGAGTCCCAGACAATTATTTTACACATGAATAGACACGCTAGATGCAGAGTAGGTAAACTGAATGTCTGATTTGGCATTTTGGTACAATCTGGGGGCAACAATTGAGATAACATAAAAATGACCACAAGTGACATTTTTGCAGAATTTATGCCTTACGCGTTTGGCCAAAATCATATTTTTTCAAAAAAGTTGCCAATTTTTAGTCTCAGTCTATCATTTCACACTTGACGAGATACTCTAGATGATAAATTGGACACTTTGGAGCTCGTTGGTGACAGAAAAATAGATAAGATAAAAGTGAAAAACAAATTTTACGAAGAATTGTTCCTAACAACTTGTTTGTGTCCTACCACTAAACATTGAGTCCCAGACAATTATTTTACACATGAATAGACACGCTAGATGCAGAGTAGGTAAACTGAATGTCTGATTTGGCATTTTGGTACAATCTGGGGGCAACAATTGAGATAACATAAAAATGACCACAAGTGACATTTTTCCAGAATTTATGCCTTTCGCGTTTGGCCAAAATCATATTTTCCAAAAAGTTGCCAATTTAGTCTCAGTCTATCATTTCACACTTGACGAACGAGATACTCTAGATGAGAAATTGGACACTTTGGAGCTCGTTGGTGACAGAAAAATAGATAAGATAAAAGTGAAAAACAAATTTTACGAAGAATTGTTCCTAACAACTTGTTTGTGTCCTACCACTAAACATTGAGTCCCAGACAATTATTTTACACATGAATAGACACGCTAGATGCAGAGTAGGTAAACTGAATGTCTGATTTGGCATTTTTGGTACAATCTGGGGGCAACAATTGAGATAACATAAAAATGACCACAAGTGACATTTTTCCAGAATTTATGCCTTTCGCGTTTGGCCAAAATCATATTTTTTCCAAAAAGTTGCCAATTTAGTCTCAGTCTATCATTTCACACTTGACGAGATACTCTAGATGAGAAATTGGACACTTTGGAGCTCATAGGTGACAAAAAAATAGATAAGATAAAAGTGAAAAACAAATTTTACGAAGAATTGTTCCTAACAACTTGTTTGTGTCCTACCACTAAACATTGAGTCCCCAGACAATTATTTTACACATGAATAGACACGCTAGATGCAGAGTAGGTAAACTGAATGTCTGATTTGGCATTTTTGTACAATCTGGGGGCAACAATTGAGATAACATAAAAATGACCACAAGTGACATTTTTCCAGAATTTATGCCTTTCGCGTTTGGCCAAAATCATATTTTCCAAAAAGTTGCCAATTTAGTCTCAGTCTATCATTTCACACTTGACGAGATACTCTAGATGAGAAATTGGACACTTTGGAGCTCATAGGTGACAGAAAAAAATAGATAAGATAAAAGTGTAAAACAAATTTTACGAAGAATTGTTCCTAACAACTTGTTTGTGTCCTACCACTAAACATTGAGTCCCAGACAATTATTTTACACATGAATAGACACGCTAGATGCAGAGTAGGTAAACTGAATGTCTGATTTGGCATTTTTGTACAATCTGGGGGCAACAATTGAGATAACATAAAAATGACCACAAGTGACATTTTTCCAGAATTTATGCCTTTCGCCTTTGGCCAAATAATGTTTTTCCAAAAAGTTGCCAATTTAGTCTCAGTCTATCATTTCACACTTGACGAGATACTCTACATGAGAAATTGGACACTTTGGAGCTCATAGGTGACAAAACAATAGATAAGATAAAAGTGAAAAACAAATTTTACGAAGAAATTTTCCTAACAACTTGTTTGTGTCCTACCACTAAACAGTGAGTCCCAGACAATTATTTTACACATGAATAGACACGCTAGATGCAGAGTAGTTAAACTGGATGTCTGATTTGGCATTTTGGTACAATCTGGGGGCAACAATTGAGATAACATAAAAATGACCACAAGTGACAATTTTGCAGAATTTATGCCTTTCGCGTTTGCCAAAATATATTTTCCAAAAAAGTTGCCAATTTAGTCTCAGTCTATCATTTCACACTTGACGAGATACTCTAGATGAGAAATTGGACACTTTGGAGCTCGTTGGTGTGACAGAAAAATAGATAAGATAAAAGTGAAAAACAAATTTTACGAAGAATTGTTCCTAACAACTTGTTTGTGTCCTACCACTAAACATTGAGTCCCAGACAATTATTTTACACATGAATAGACACGCTAGATGCAGAGTAGGTAAACTGAATGTCTGATTTGGCATTTTGGTACAATCTGGGGGCAACAATTGAGATAACATAAAAATGACCACAAGTGACAATTTTGCAGAATTTATGCCTTACGCGTTTGGCCAAAAAAATATTTGCAAAAAAGTTGCCAATTTAGTCTCAGTCTATCATTTCACACTTGACGAGATACTCTAGATGAGAAATTGGACACTTTGGAGCTCGTTGGTGACAGAAAAATAGATAAGATAAAAGTGAAAAACAAATTTTACGAAGAAAATGTTCCTAACAACTTGTTTGTGTCCTACCACTAAACATTGAGTCCCAGACAATTATTTTACACATGAATAGACACGCTAGATGCAGAGTAGGTAAACTGAATGTCTGATTTGGCATTTTGGTACAATCTGGGGGCAACAATTGAGATAACATAAAAATGACCACAAGTGACAATTTTTCCAGAATTTATGCCTTTCGCGTTTGGCCAAAATCATATTTTCCAAAAAAGTTGCCAATTTAGTCTCAGTCTATCATTTCACACTTGACGAGATACTCTAGATGAGAAATTGGACACTTTGGAGCTCATAGGGTGACAGAAAAAAAATAGATAAGATAAAAGTGAAAAACAAATTTTACGAAGAAATGTTCCTAACAACTTGTTTGTGTCCTACCACTAAACATTGAGTCCCAGACAATTATTTTACACATGAATAGACACGCTAGATGCAGAGTAGGTAAACTGAATGTCTGATTTGGCATTTTGGTACAATCTGGGGGCAACAATTGAGATAACATAAAAATGACCACAAGTGACATTTTTCCAGAATGTATGCCTTTCGCGTTTGGCCAAAATCATATTTTCAAAAAAGTTGCCAATTTAGTCTCAGTCTATCATTTCACACTTGACGAGATACTCTAGATGAGAAATTGGACACTTTGGAGCTCGTTGGTGACAGAAAAATAGATGAGATAAAAGTGAAAAACAAATTTTACGAAGAATTGTTCCTAACAACTTGTTTGTGTCCTACCACTAAACATTGAGTCCCAGACAATTATTTTACACATGAATAGACACGCTAGATGCAGAGTAGGTAAACTGAATGTCTGATTTGGCATTTTGGTACAATCTGGGGGCAACAATTGAGATAACATAAAAATGACCACAAGTGACATTTTTCCAGAATTTATGCCTTTCGCGTTTGGCCAAAATCATATTTTCCAAAAAGTTGCCAATTTAGTCTCAGTCTATCATTTCACACTTGACGAGATACTCTAGATGAGAAATTTGGACACTTTGGAGCTCATAGGTGACAGAAAAATAGATAAGATAAAAGTGAAAAACAAATTTTACGAAGAAATGTTCCTAACAACTTGTTTGTGTCCTACCACTAAACATTGAGTCCCAGACAATTATTTTACACATGAATAGACACGCTAGATGCAGAGTAGGTAAACTGGATGTCTGATTTGGCATTTTGGTACAATCTGGGGGCAACAATTGAGATAACATAAAAATGACCACAAGTGACATTTTTCCAGAATTTTATTTCGCGTTTGCCAAAATCATATTTTTCAAAAAGTTGCCAATTTAGTCTCAGTCTATCAATTCACACTTGACGAGATACTCTAGATGATAAATTGGACACTTTGGAGCTCATAGGTGACAGAAAAATAGATAAGATAAAAGTGAAAAACAAATTTTACGAAGAAATGTTCCTAACAACTTGTTTGTGTCCTACCACTAAACATTGAGTCCCAGACAATTATTTTACACATGAATAGACACGCTAGATGCAGAGTAGGTAAACTGAATGCCTGATTTGGCATTTTTGGTACAATCTGGGGGCAACAATTGAGATAACATAAAAATGACCACAAGTGACATTTTTCCATAATTTTTGCCTTTCGCGTTTGGCTAAAATTATATTTTCCAAAAAGTTGCCAATTTAGTCTCAGTCTATCATTTCACACTTGACGAGATACTCTAGATGAGAAATTGGACACTTTGGAGCTCATAGGTGACAGAAAAATAGATAAGATAAAAGTGAAAAAAAAATTTTACGAAGAAATGTTCCTAACAACTTGTTTGTGTCCTACCACTAAACATTGAGTCCCAGACAATTATTTTACACATGAATAGACACGCTAGATGCAGAGTAGGTAAACTGAATGTCTGATTTGGCATTTTTGTACAATCTGGGGGCAACAATTGAGATAACATAAAAATGACCACAAGTGACATTTTTGCAGAATTTATGCCTTTCGCGTTTGGCCAAAATCATATTTTCAAAAAAGTTGCCAATTTAGTCTCAGTCTATCATTTCACACTTGACGAGATACTCTAGATGAGAAATTGGACACTTTGGAGCTCATAGGTGACAGAAAAAAATAGATAAGATAAAAGTGAAAAACAAATTTTACGAAGAATTGTTCCTAACAACTTGTTTGTGTCCTACCACTAAACATTGAGTCCCAGACAATTATTTTACACATGAATAGACACGCTAGATGCAGAGTAGGTAAACTGAATGTCTGATTTGGCATTTTGGTACAATCTGGGGGCAACAATTGAGATAACATAAAAATGACCACAAGTGACATTTTTCCAGAATTTATGCCTTTCGCGTTTGGCCAAAATCATATTTTCCAAAAAGTTGCCAATTTAGTCTCAGTCTATCATTTCACACTTGACGAGATACTCTAGATGAGAAATTGGACACTTTGGAGCTCGTTGGTGACAAAAAAAATAGATAAGATAAAAGTGAAAAACAAATTTTACGAAGAAATGTTCCTAACAACTTGTTTGTGTCCTACCACTAAACATTGAGTCCCAGACAATTATTTTACACATGAATAGACACGCTAGATGCAGAGTAGGTAAACTGGATGTCTGATTTGGCATTTTTGTACAATCTGGGGGCAACAATTGAGATAACATAAAAATGACCACAAGTGACAATTTTGCAGAATTTATGCCTTTCGCGTTTGGCAAAAAATCATATTTTCCAAAAAGTTGCCAATTTAGTCTCAGTCTATCATTTCACACTTGACGAGATACTATAGATGAGAAATTGGACACTTTGGAGCTCATAGGTGACAGAAAAATAGATAAGATAAAAGTGAAAAACAAATTTTACGAAGAAATGTTCCTAACAACTTGTTTGTGTCCTACCACTAAACATTGAGTCCCAGACAATTATTTTACACATGAATAGACACGCTAGATGCAGAGTAGGTAAACTGAATGTCTGATTTGGCATTGTGGTACAGTCTGGGGGCAACAATTGAGAAAACATACAAGTGACCACAAGTGACATTTTTCCAGAATTTATGCCTTTCGCTTTTGGCCAAAAAAATTTTTTCCAAAAAGTTGCCAATTTAGTCTCAGTCTATCATTTCACACTTGACGAGATACTCTAGATGAGAAATTGGACACTTTGGAGCTCATAGGTGACAGAAAAATAGATAAGATAAAAGTGAAAAACAAATTTTACGAAGAAATGTTCCTAACAACTTGTTTGTGTCCTACCACTAAACAGTGAGTCCCAGACAATTATTTTACACATGAATAGACACGCTAGATGCAGAGTAGTTAAACTGGATGTCTGATTTGGCATTTTTGTACAATCTGGGGGCAACAATTGAGATAACATAAAAATGACCACAAGTGACATTTTTCCAGAATTTATGCCTTTCGCGTTTGGCCAAAATAATATTTTCAAAAAAGTTGCCAATTTAGTCTCAGTCTATCATTTCACACTTGACGAGATACTCTAGATGATAAATTGGACACTTTGGAGCTCGTTGGTGACAGAAAAATAGATAAGATAAAAGTGAAAAACAAATTTTACGAAGAAATGTTCCTAACAACTTGTTTGTGTCCTACCACTAAACATTGAGTCCCAGACAATTATTTTACACATGAATAGACACGCTAGATGCAGAGTAGGTAAACTGAATGTCTGATTTGGCATTTTGGTACAATCTGGGGGCAACAATTGAGATAACATAAAAATGACCACAAGTGACATTTTTGCAGAATTTATGCCTTTCGCGTTTGGCCAAAATCATATTTTCCAAAAAAGTTGCCAATTTAGTCTCAGTCTATCATTTCACACTTGACGAGATACTCTAGATGATAAATTGGACACTTTGGAGCTCATTGGTGACAGAAAAATAGATAAGATAAAAGTGAAAAACAAATTTTACGAAGAAATGTTCCTAACAACTTGTTTGTGTCCTACCACTAAACATTGAGTCCCAGACAATTATTTTACACATGAATAGACACGCTAGATGCAGAGTAGGTAAACTGAATGTCTGATTTGGCATTTTTGTACAATCTGGGGGGCAACAATTGAGATAACATAAAAATGACCACAAGTGACATTTTTGCAGAATTTATGCCTTTCGCGTTTGGCCAAAATCATATATTTGCAAAAAAGTTGCCAATTTAGTCTCAGTCTATCATTTCACACTTGACGAGATACTCTAGATGATAAATTGGACACTTTGGAGCTCGTTGGTGACAGAAAAATAGATAAGATAAAAGTGAAAAACAAATTTTACGAAGAAATGTTCCTAACAACTTGTTTGTGTCCTACCACTAAACATTGAGTCCCAGACAATTATTTTACACATGAATAGACACGCTAGATGCAGAGTAGGTAAACTGAATGTCTGATTTGGCATTTTGGTACAATCTGGGGGCAACAATTGAGATAACATAAAAATGACCACAAGTGACATTTTTCCAGAATTTATGCCTTTCGCGTTTGGCCAAAATCATATTTTCCAAAAAGTTGCCAATTTAGTCTCAGTCTATCATTTCACACTTGACGAGATACTCTAGATGATAAATTGGACACTTTGGAGCTCGTTGGTGACAAAAAAATAGATAAGATAAAAGTGAAAAAAACAAATTTTACGAAGAAATGTTCCTAACAACTTGTTTGTGTCCTACCACTAAACATTGAGTCCCAGACAATTATTTTACACATGAATAGACACGCTAGATGCAGAGTAGGTAAACTGGATGTCTGATTTGGCATTTTTGTACAATCTGGGGGCAACATTGAGATAACATAAAAATGACCACAAGTGACATTTTTTGCAGAATTTATGCCTTTCGCGTTTGGCCAAAATCATATTTTCCAAAAAGTTGCCAATTTAGTCTCAGTCTATCATTTCACACTTGACGAGATACTCTAGATGAGAAATTGGACACTTTGGAGCTCATAGGTGACAGAAAAATAGATAAGATAAAAGTGAAAAACAAATTTTACGAAGAATTGTTCCTAACAACTTGTTTGTGTCCTACCACTAAACATTGAGTCCCAGACAATTATTTTACACATGAATAGACACGCTAGATGCAGAGTAGGTAAACTGAATGTCTGATTTGGCATTTTGGTACAATCTGGGGGCAACAATTGAGATAACATAAAAATGACCACAAGTGACATTTTTCCAGAATTTATGCCTTTCGCGTTTGGCCAAAATCATATTTTTGCAAAAAAGTTGCCAATTTAGTCTCAGTCTATCATTTCACACTTGACGAGATACTCTAGATGAGAAATTGGACACTTTGGAGCTCATAGGTGACAGAAAAATAGATAAGATAAAAGTGAAAAACAAATTTTACGAAGAATTGTTCCTAACAACTTGTTTGTGTCCTACCACTAAACATTGAGTCCCAGACAATTATTTTACACATGAATAGACACGCTAGATGCAGAGTAGGTAAACTGAATGTCTGATTTGGCATTTTTGTACAATCTGGGGGCAACAATTGAGATAACATAAAAATGACCACAAGTGACATTTTTCCAGAATTTATGCCTTTCGCGTTTGGCCAAAATCATATTTTCCAAAAAAGTTGCCAATTTAGTCTCAGTCTATCATTTCACACTTGACGAGATACTCTAGATGAGAAATTGGACACTTTGGAGCTCATAGGTGACAGAAAAATAGATAAGATAAAAGTGAAAAACAAATTTTACGAAGAATTGTTCCTAACAACTTGTTTGTGTCCTACCACTAAACTTTGCGTCCGCATACAATTATTTTAGCACATGAATAGACACGCTAGATGCGAGTAGTAAACTGAATGTCTGAGTATGGCATTTTGGTACAATCGGGTGGCAACAATTGAGAAACATAAATGAACACAAGTGAACATTTTTTTTCCAGAATTTATGCGCTTTCGTTCGCGTTTAGGCCAAAATCATTTTTTCCAAAAAAGTTGCCAATTTTAGTCTCAGTCAGTCTATAATCATTTTCACACTTGAGGATATACCTAGGATATAAATGACACTTTGGAAGCTCGTTGGTGACAAAAAAATAGATGAGATAAAAGTGAAAAACAAATTTTACGAAGAAAGTAGTTCCTAACAAATTGTTTGTGTCCTACCACTAAACATTGAGTCCCAGACAATTATTTTACACATGAAAAGACACGCTAGATGCAGAGTAGGTAAACTAGATGTCTGATTTGGCATTTTTGTACAATCTGGGGGCAACAATTGAGATAACATAAAAATGACCACAAGTGACATTTTGCAGAATTTTGTCAGAATTTATGCATTACGCATTGGGCCAAAAAAATATTAACACTTTGGAGCTCATAGGTGACAGAAAAATAGATAAGATAAAAGTTAAAAACAAATTTTACGAAGAATTGTTCCCAACAACTTGTTTGTGTCCTACCACTAAACTTTGAGTCCCAGACAATTATTTTACACATGAATAGACACGCTAGGATGCAGAGTAAGGTAAACTGAATGTCTGATTTGGCATTGTAGTAAAATCTGGGGGCAACAATTGAAGAAAACATAAAAATGACCACAAGTGACATTTTTCCAGAATTTATGCCTTTCGCGTTTAGCCAAAAATCCATTTTTTTTTCCAAAAAGTTGCCCATTAGTTTCAGTCTATCATTTCACACTTGACGAGATACTCTAGATGAGAAATTGGACACTTTGGAGCTTCATAGGTGACAGAAAAATAGATAAGATAAAAGTTGAAAAACAAAATTTTACGAAGAAATGTTCCTAACAACTTGTTTGTGTCCTACCACTAAACAGTGAGTCCCAGACAATTATTTTACACATGAATAGACACGCTAGATGCAGAGTAGGTAAACTGAATGTCTGATTTGGCATTTTGGTACAATCTGGGGGCAACAATTGCGATAACATAAAAATGACCACATGATATTTTTCCAGAATTTATGCCTTTCACGTTTCCCCAAAATCATATTTGCAAAAAAGTTGCAAATTTAGTCTCAGTCTATCATTTCACATTTGACGAGATACTCTAGATGATAAATTGGACACTTTGGAGCTCGTTGGTGACAGAAAAATAAATAAGATAAAAGTGAAAAACAAATTTTACGAAGAAATGTTCCTAACAACTTGTTTGTGTCCTACCACTAAACATTGAGTCCCAGACAATTATTTTACACATGAATAGGCACGCTAGATGCAGAGTAGGTAAACTGAATGTCTGATTTGGCATTTTAGTACAATCTGGGGGCAACAATTGCGATAAAATAAAAATGACCACATGATATTTTTCGGGAATTTATGCCTTTTACGTTTGGCCAAAATCGTATTTGCAAAAAAGTTGCCAATTTAGTCTCAGTCTATCATTTCACATTTGACGAGATACTCTAGATGATAAATTGGACACTTTGGAGCTCGTTGGTGACAAAAAAAAAAATAAGATAAAAGTGAAAAACAAATTTTACGAAGAAATGTTCCTAACAACTTGTTTGTGTCCTACCACTAAACATTGAGTCCCAGACAATTATTTTTACACATGAATAGACACGCTAGATGCAGAGTAAGTAAACTGAATGTCTGATTGACATTTTTGTACCAATCTGGGGGCAAACAATTGAGATAACATAAAAATGACCACAAGTGACATTTTTTCCAGAATTTATGCCTTTCGCGTGTATGAGCCAAAATTCATTTTTTTTCCAAAAAGTTGCCCAATTTAGTCTCAGTGATATCATTTCACACTTGACGAGATACTGTAGATGATAAATTGGACACTTTGGAGCTAGTTGGTGACAAAAAAATAAGATAAGATAAAAGTGAAAAACAAAATTTTACGAAGAAATGTTCCTAACAACTTGTTTGTGTCCTACCACTAAACATTGAGTCCCAGACAATTATTTTACACATGAATAGACACGCTAGATGCAGAGTAGGTAAACTAGATGTCTGATTTGGCATTTTTGTACAATCTGGGGGCAACAATTGAGATAACATAAAAATGACCACAAGTGACAATTTTGCAGAATTTATGCATTACGCATTGGGCCAAAAAAATATTAACACTTTGGAGCTCATAGGTGACAGAAAAATAGATAAGATAAAAGTTAAAAACAAATTTTACGAAGAATTGTTCCTAACAACTTGTTTGTGACCTACCACTAAACATTGAATCCCAGACAATTATTTTACACATGAATAGACGAGCTAGATGCAGAGTAGGTAAACTGAATGTTTGATTTGGCATTTTGGTACAATCTGGGGGCAACAATTGAGATAACATAAAAATGACCACAAGTGACATTTTTCCAGAATTTATGCCTTTCGCGTTTGGCCAAAATCATTTTTTTTCCAAAAAGTTTCCAATTTAGTCTCAGTCTATTATTTCACACTTGACGAGATACTCTAGATGAGAAATTGGACACTTTGGAGCTCATAGGTGACAAAAAAATAATAAGATAAAAGTGAAAAACAAATTTTACGAAGAATTGTTCCTAACAACTTGTTTGTGTCCTACAACTTAACATTGAGTCCCAGACAATTATTTTACACATGAATAGACACGTTAGATGCAGAGTAGGTAAACTGAATGTCTGATTTGACATTTTTGTAAAATCTGGGGGCAACAATTGATATAACATAAAAATGACCACAAGTGACATTTTTTCAGAATTTATGCCTTTCGCGTTTAGCCAAAATCATTTTTTACAAAAAGTTGCCCATTTAGTCTCAGTCTATCATTTCACACTTGACGAGATACTCTAGATGAGAAATTGGACACTTTGGAGCTCATAGGTGACAGAAAAATAAATAAGATAAAAGTGAAAAACAAATTTTACGAAGAATTGTTTCTAACAACTTGTTTGTGTCCTACCACTAAACTTTGAGTCCCAGACAATTATTTTACACATGAATAGACACGCTAGATGCAGAGTAGGTAAACTGAATGTCTGATTTGGCATTTTGGTACAATCTGGGGGCAACAATTGAGAAAACATAAAAATGAACATAAGTGACATTTTTCCAGAATTTATGCCTTTCGCGTTTGGCCAAAATCATTTTTTCCAAAAAGTTGCCAATTTAGTCTCAGTCTATCATTTCACACTTGACGAGATACTCTAGATGATAAATTGGACACTTTGGAGCTCGTTGGTGACAAAAAAATAGATGAGATAAAAGTGAAAAACAAATTTTACGAAGAAATGTTCCTAACAACTTGTTTGTGTCCTACCACTAAACATTGAGTCCCAGACAATTATTTTACACATGAATAGACACGCTAGATGCAGAGTAGGTAAACTAGATGTCTGATTTGGCATTTTTGTACAATCTGGGGGCAACAATTGAGATAACATAAAAATGACCACAAGTGACAATTTTGCAGAATTTATGCATTACGCATTGGGCCAAAAAAATATTAACACTTTGGAGCTCATAGGTGACAGAAAAATAGATAAGATAAAAGTTAAAAACAAATTTTACGAAGAATTGTTCCCAACAACTTGTTTGTGTCCTACCACTGAACTTTGAGTCCCAGACAATTATTTTACACATGAATAGACACGCTAGATGCAGAGTAGGTAAACTGAATGTCTGATTTGGCATTGTAGTAAAATCTGGGGGCAACAATTGAGAAAACATAAAAATGACCACAAGTGACATTTTTCCAGAATTTATGCCTTTCGCGTTTAGCCAAAATCATTTTTTCCAAAAAGTTGCCCATTTAGTTTCAGTCTATCATTTCACACTTGACGAGATACTCTAGATGAGAAATTGGACACTTTGGAGCTCATAGGTGACAGAAAAATAGATAAGATAAAAGTGAAAAACAAATTTTACGAAGAAATGTTCCTAACAACTTGTTTGTGTCCTACCACTAAACAGTGAGTCCCAGACAATTATTTTACACATGAATAGACACGCTAGATGCAGAGTAGTTAAACTGGATGTCTGATTTGGCATTTTTGTACAATCTGGGGGCAACAATTGAGATAACATAAAAATGACAACAAGTGACAATTTTGCAGAAATTATGCCTTACGCGTTTAGCCAAAATAATATTTGCAAAAAAGTTGCCAATTTAGTCTCAGTCTATCATTTCACACTTGACGAGATACCTTAGATGATAAATTGGACACTTTGGAGCTCGTTGGCGACAGAAAAATAGATAAGACAAACGTGAAAAACAAATTTTACGAAGAATTGTTCCTAACAACTTGTTTGTGTCCTACCACTAAACATTGAGTCCCAGACAATTATTTTACACATGAATAGACACGCTAGATGCAGAGTAGGTAAACTGAATGTCTGATTTGGCATTTTGGTACAATCTGGGGGCAACAATTGCGATAACATAAAAATGACCAAATGATATTTTTCCAGAATTTATGCCTTTCACGTTTCCCCAAAATCATATTTGCAAAAAAGTTGCCAATTTAGTCTCAGTCTATCATTTCACACTTGACGAGATACTCTAGATGATAAATTGGACACTTTGGAGCTTGTTGGTGACAAAAAAAAAATAGATAA
>CAJHNH020005250.1:0-10000 GCA_905116865.2 Candidula unifasciata
TCTCGTATGGTCAGGTTGGCTGCTTTTCTCAAGCACCTCATCTCGCAGGTAGTGATTTTGTGGACCTCGGCTTTTATATAGTGTCCATGTTTGGCACTGGTAGCTTAATGTTGGAATGAATATGCTGTTAATAATCTGTAAAAACGAGTAAATTATTAGTAATAAATAGAAGTTGTTTTTAAAAACACATTTTCATACTAGCGTATTTTTTAATAGTCCTATGTCCGTTATTGTGCAGGTCGACTTTAAATGAGACTATAAGTTTAACGTGAAATATGTGGAAGTAACCAAGATGAGAGACAAACAACCGTAGACCACCCACCCCTCCCCCTCCCCCATTCAGGGGTAAAAAATAATTATACATGAACAATTCAACTTTTTAAAACAACCTTTCCGAACACAAAGCAATAAATGTTTCATACCATAGTGGTGTGCATTCGTTGATCCACACCGTCCGGTAGCCAGTCTTCTTCTTCTTCTTCTTCTTCTTCTTCTTCTTCTTCTTCAGCGTTCCGAGCCCTTGAGGTTCATTGCTGCAGATATCATCCGCCTCCGTTCATCTCTCTGGTTGGCCTTCTCTTTCTAGTTGATAACACCAAGTGTTTCCAGGTTTACAGTCCGTGTTTACAAAACACACAGCTGCACTAAGCTAATACCATAAGTGACTTTAGAAATAAAAAATCTTGTCCACCTAAGTTTCTTGTCTGTCATTTGGTAACTAAGTAAATGTATTATTTGGTCAATAAGTAAATGTATCATTCGGTCAATAAGCAAATGTATCATTTGGTCAATAAGTAAATGTATCATCTGGTCAATAAGTAAGTGTATCATTTGGTCAATATGTATATGTATCATTTGGTCAGTAAGTAAATGTAACCTTTGGTCAATAAGTAAACGTATCATTTGGTCAATAAGTAAACGTATCATGTGGTCAATAAGTAAATGTATCATTTGGTCAATAAGTAAATGTTTCATTTGGTCAATAAGTAAATGTATCATTCGGTCAATAAGTAATTGTATTATTTGGCCAATAAGTAAATGTATCATTTGGTCAATAAGTAAATGTATCATTAGGTCAATAAGTAAATGTATAATTTGGTCAATAAGTATATGTATCATTCGGTCAATAAGTAATTGTATGATTTGGCCAATAAGTAAATGTATCGTTTGGTCAATAAGTAAATGTAACCTTTGGTCAATAGGTAAATGTATCATTTGGTCAATAAGTAAATGTATCATTTGGTCAATAAGTAAATGTATCATTCGGTCAATAAGTAAATGTATCATTTGGTCAAAAAGTAAATGTATCATTTGGTCAATAAGTAAATGTAACCTTTGGTCAATAAGTAAATGTATCATTTGGTCAATAAGTAAATGTATCATTTGACCAATAAGTAAATGTATCATTTGGTCAATAAGTAAATCTTTCATTTGGTCAGTAAGTAAATGTTTCAGTGCCATGGCAGACAGTGCTAGGACAAACAGTGCCATGACAGACAACGCCACGACAAACAGTGCCATGACAAACAACGCCACGACAAACAGTGACATGACCAACAACGCCACGACAAACAACGCCACGACAAACAATGCCACGACAAACAGTGCCATGACCAACAACGCCACGACAAACAGTGCCATGACCAACAACGCCACGACAAACAGTGCCATGACCAACAACGCCACGACAAACAGTGCCATGACCGACAATGCCACGACAGACTATTCCATGACTGACAACGCCACGACAGACTATTTCATGACTGACAACGCCACGACAGACTATTCCATGACTGACAACGCCACGACAGCCTATTCCATGACTGACAATGCCACGATAGACTATTCCATGACTGACAACGCCACGACAGACTATTCTATGACTGAAAACGCCACGATAGACTATTCCTTGACTGACAACGCCACGACAGACTATTCCATGACTGACAACGCCATGATAGACTATTCCATGACTGACAACGCCACGATAGACTATTCCATGACTGACAATGCCACGATAGACTATTCCATGACTGACAACGCCACGACAGACTATTCTATGACTGATAACGCCACGATAGACTATTCCTTGACTGACAACGCCACGACAGACTATTCCATGACTGACAACGCCACGATAGACTATTCCATGACTGACAACGCCACGATAGACTATTCCATGACTGACAACGCCATGACAGACTATTCCATGACTGACAACGCCACAACAAACAATGTTTACAGTGCACAAAGGTGTGTGCAATAATGCTGTTCACAAGCCGAAAATATGGCCCCCAAAGTCATGTTTGTGCACTGAGGCACTGTTAGCAGGTCCAGTCAAAGTGTATTCAGAAATTGAGTTTGTGGGCCGTTTGTTGGTGACTTAAGACATTCATGACCCAAAGTACCACTGTAATTCTATGTCACATACAGGATCGCTTGCTTTGACTCACAATGACACAGATTTATTGGCTAACCTGAAATAACCTAGTTATTCCTTGTTTTTTTTTTTTTTTTTCACTTTTGCAGAAACAACAGCAACAAATTTCACAAAATTGTCAGCATTAACCAAAAAGAAAGTAACATCTGCAGTTCTAGAAATAATTGAAAAGTTAGTTTTTTGATAAGTTGTGCCATTCAGCAGCCTGTGTATGCGTAATTATAACTAGATGACCTACCCGGTGTCGAATAGTGAATACAAGTTGGAACTAGTTTGGTCTTGAACCATTGCCGTTTAAAAAAGGTCCTTTAATTATTTGCCCTCTCAGGTCGACCCAGCCTTGAGTGAGTACCAGGTGTGGTCCTGATAAGTAATGGCGTAATGATGACTATATCACCCACCAAGTGCCGGTTAAAAGTAAAGAACCCAGTTCAAAGCCTTTAAGGTGTCATGGGTATATAGGGCTAAAACTATATTTTATAGACCAACGACACAAGATAGGTGATGTGGTTAACATTACGCCGGCCACCTTTACTTCCCAAGACTGCACCTGGTACCCACTCAGGCTATGTCTACCTGGAAGCCAATGTCATTTTTAAAAAACGTCCGGCTCCGCCAGGAAGCGAACCCACGACCTACGCCACGGCGACTCCCAAGTACTGGTTGGTCTAAAAACAAATATAGGAGAAATTTAGGAGACATCCTTTTTAGATGTTTGATGCTGTCTTTAGATCTTTGATGCTGTCTTTAAATGTTTGATGCTGTCTTTAGATGTTTGATGCTGTCTTTAGGATCAGGGCAAGCCATTCATCTGTAAACCTCTTTTCTAGTATCTCCCATGGTCTATCTGTTCAGCTAAGTCTCATTTTGTATAGTTCTTCCAAGTGCTTTTGCTGTTTGTAGGATGTCTCTGTTGGTGGTTGTTCTTGTGTTGCTCCTTTCTTTTCAAGTATGTCAGCTCCGTTATTACCTGGTGTGACATAGTGGCCTGATATTAACTCCATAACTATTCTAATGTTGTATGAGGAAATAAGCTGATCGGCATCCAGAATTATCTCGGTTATTTCAGTTCTGCAACATTCACTGTCCTCCAGAGCTTGTAGAGCCGACATTGAATCGGTGAAGATAGCAATATTTTGGGCCTTTGAATGACAAACATACATTACAGTCTTTAGGTGGTATACTGCTGTTTTCCTTACAATACTTGTTGCATTCACAATTTGAGCAGAAATCCCCGCATGCATCAAACATTTCTTTAATAGATCTACATGGGATAACGTTTACGGGCTCCATGTCACATAAAGTGAAAGCTTTAAATGCAGATCCATCAGTACAAACATGTATCCATTATTCGGGGAAGGAATAAAGGGTCTTTAGTGATGAGTTCAAAAGGGTGATCAGGTCAGACTGTTTGGTTTCTTTGTCTACCGATTTCATCTGGACTTCTGGACCTTTAAAGCGAGCATGTGGTAGTAGGTTTCTTGCAACATTTTAAATGCCTTGACGTCTTTCTGAGATGTGGTATCTCTCCTGTATTTCGACTGGCGTGGGCGATCATGCCTCTCAACACTCTGCGATCTCCTGCAGCTTGTATCAGTTCGTGTGCCGACACACCTCCATGCCATGCAACAAGACTGTCAAGCATCTTCTCTCGTTGTCTTCCTCTATCCCTTCTTCAACAGATCTTTCCAGTGGTCACAAAATGTTCTATTTTCCCTCTTCTCATAACATGGCCGAAAAATGATGACTGTCTCCTTCTGATGTATGTGATAAGTTGTCTTCGGGCTCTCGCCTCTTTCAAAACCTGTTGGTTGTTCTTTTTTGGCTGCCCAAGGTATTTCTAAGCATTCTTTTGTAATTCATGCACACAGTGTAAAACTGATTCTTTGTTTGTATTCCCAGTTTTCCACAAGGTGTTTATTGGGATGGTTACGATTTATTCTAATGCATCTTTGATAAATTTATAAAGTGGCTTTTTCTCTCCGGAACACGAGGGGTTCCACATTTGTATGGATTTCACATGCAGCAGCTTGAGTAGACCGCATTGTTCAGCTGATTAATAGGAGAGCGTTATTTCGTAGCTTGGTTAAGAGACTCCAAGTTCCTTTTGGAGCAGGTTGCAAGCAGTGAGTTGTTTTACTCTATCACAGAGCGAACATATCCAAGATACAAGCCCCTCAGAGATTCCTTGTCTGATCCCCAAGCTGTACATGCAAGTCTCTTCATTAACTGTAACCGCTTCAGCGCCTTATTCCTTTATGGTTCTTGAGGCTGAGCTGCCGGTGAAGTGTGACTCCAAGATATGTGGGATGATCTTCTTTCATCACCTGGTGTCTATCTAACCTAAATTGATATTTGTCCTTACTACTTTATGGCTTTTGGTAGAATGTGTAGACTGTCTTTGTATAGTTAACCTTGAGTTTCCATCGTTGTCAGTACTCGTTAAGTCTTTAAAGGTCTTCTTTTAGTCTGTATACTCCACTTTCTACATTTTCCTGACTCTGCCATATTTCTAAAAAATCAGCGTACAGGGCTTTGCATGAAGCTCTCTTCGTGTCCTTCATTCATTCATTCAGTAGCATGTCCCTCGCGGAACCTCGCTGCCATAACAACCCTCCGGAAAACCTTCCTATCATGAGCAAGATGTCCTGCGTCTGATACACCCATCTGGAGATCATCTGCCACATCCTGCACCCATCTTCTCCTTGGCCTTCCTCTTCCTCTCTTCCCAGGCATATACCCCTCCATTATTGTTCTCTCTAGACCTCCATGACGTTTCAAGTGACCAAAATATTTCAATTTTCTTTGTTTTATTGTCTTTACTAGCCAACCCTCTTCAATATTCAGCTCTTGAAGTATGGATGCATTTGTTCTTTTCTTTACCCAAGATATTCTTAGAACCTGTCTGTAACATTTATATTCAAATGCATTTATGCGCTGTTCCGCTTGTTTAGTAAGTGTCCAGGTCTCACAGGCGTATGTTGCAATGGGAAAGATGCATGCTCTTAAAAATCTGACCTTTGTAATTCTATCTGTACAATTCCATAATTTATTCAGTTGTTTTAGTCTTTGAAGAGCAATTGATAGTCGCCGTTTAATTTCTTTCATTGTGTCACCATTGTTGGTAACCAGTGACCCAAGATATTCGAAATTTTCCACCACTTCCAATCTTTCCTCATTAACATATATTTCCTTCTCCATGGCAGTTTTGTTTGTATGCATTATCTTTGTTTTTGCTGTGTTAAGAAATAAGTTATGATTTTCACTATTTCTTTGGAGTGAGGTTAATAAGTTTTCTAAACCATTTTGTGATGTTGATAGTAATACTGTATCATCAGCATAACGAATTTCTGGTATTTCATGACCACCGATGTTTAGGGCATCATATTGTTCCTTGTTTATATCATCTCTTACATTTCTCATTATATTTTCGGCGTACAGGTTGAACAAATACGGTGACAGCACACATCCCTGACGGACTCCTTGCTTGATGCCAAACCAGTCTGATGTCTCTCCATCTATTCTGACTGCTGCTTGTTGGTCTTGATAGAGCATTTTAATGAGCTGCACTATATGTGATGGAAAGCCCATATTCCTCATGATTTCCCAAAGCTTCTGATGTTGTACACAGTCAAATGCTTTTGAATAATCCACAAAACATAAGAACAGATTTACATTAAATTCTCTACACTTCTCTATTATTAAACGCATGTTGAATATATGATCTCTTGTTCCTCTTCCCTGTCTAAATCCAGCCTGAGCTACATTAATCTCTTCTTCCATTTTCTTTTGCAGTCTTCTCATTATAATTTTTAGTAGAATTTTACTTGCATGACTGATCAGGGCAATAGTTCGATAGTTTGTACATAATTTCAGGTCACCCTTTTTTGGTATTGGAATGAAGATAGTTCTCTTCCAGTCTTTTGGCCAAATACCATATTTCCATATCTTTTCACATAATGCATGATAGATTTTTATGCTTTCTTCTCCTCCCGCTTTAATCAATTCAGCTGGTATCTCATCACATCCAGGTGATTTACCATTTTTTCAGGCTCCTTATTGCCCATGAAATTTCATCTAATGAAGGTTCAGGTTCTGCCTCTACTGTTACTGGTTCATGTATATCATTCATATCCTCACTGTCATTCATATCATACATTCCGCTGCAGTATTCCTGCCATCTTCCTAGAATTTGTCTAGATTCTGTTAAAGTATTTCCCAACCTGTCACAAATAACATTTAACTGAGGTTGAAAATTTCTTGTCAATAACTTCATTTCCTTGAACATTTCGTAATCTCTTCCATTTTTGTGATGCTGCTCTATTTTAATACAGCAATCTTGTACATACTGATTTTTATCCTTTCTTGTGTACTTTCTTATTTCTCGTGTAAAAAATTTATACTTCATCCTACTATCATTGGTTTCTCCTTTTCTTTTTCAGTTCTCTTCGTTGTTTTATTAGTTCTAACGTGTATGGTGTGATCCATGGTTTATGTTGCTTAGTCCTGGTGGGTATTAAGTCTTTAGCTGCTGTTATCAAGATATCCCTAGCTTGTACCGCCAGTTCATCAGGTGTCATTTCCTCTTGTACAGACATCAAGACCTCAAAACGGTTCTTCACTTCTACGTTGTATGCATCTGGTATTTTTGTGAGATCAAATCGAAATGGCCTTGGTCCTCGGGTAAGCTTTTTGAGTTTTAATTTTAGATCTGCTTCTAGTAACTGATGATCTGTATCGCAATCTGCACTTCGCAGGGTTTTTGCAGATGTTATGCTCGATCTCCATCTTCTTTGTATTAAAATGTAATCTATCTGATTTTTGGTAACACCGTCAGGGGATGTCCATGTGAAAAGCCTTCTAGGGTGTTGTTTATAAAGTGTGTTAGCTATTGTTAATTCATTTTCTATGCAAAATTCAATCAATTTTTTCTCCTGTTTCATTTCTATTACCCAATCCAAATTTTCCTAAAACGTGTCTCTCATTTTCATCTCTGCCTGTACCTACTTTAGCATTAAAATCTCCCATTATTATTATTATATCATTCTGATTAATTTTATTTAATGTGTCCTTGCAGTATGGCATAAAAATCTTCAATTTCGCCCTCCTCTGCTGTTGAAGTTGGTGCATATACCTGCATGAAAGTTATGTTTTTTGGACGGCCTTTAAGTCTGATAGTTAGGATTCTATCACTAACTGGATTATATCCCATAATAGCTTTTGCTGTTGTTTTATCTAAACAAAATGCCACTCCGCTCTGGCCTCTTACATCTCTACCAGAATATACGAAAAAGCTTCCATATTCATTGATAAAATGTCCCTTGCCACTCCAACGATGTTCACAAATTCCTAAGATCTGAATATTTAATCTTTCAATCTCATCACATACTACTTTAAGCTTTCCTTCATACAGACTTCTCACATTCCACGTTCCTATTCGCATTCTGTTTCTTAGTCTGACACAGTGGATTTCCTTGGTAACACAGTCAGGATTAACTCCGTCATCACGATTACTAGTACCGACCCCTGTATCACACTCTTCCCCAGTGTTATCTGATCTGCCTGGCCTGGGGGGTCTCGCCACCAATCTCTTCTGTGTTATGTTTTCTTTCATGATTGTTATGGGTTCTTGGCAAAATTTGCAGAAGGTAGTTTGCCGTTGCTTTCCTCCTGAGCAGTGACTATACTAGTCGGTGGCCATAGCCATTGTCTCTACTGATGAGATCATCTGCCTATCGCCGCAGAGTGCAGACCATAACCAACAATACCTGTCGGCTGCTCTTACACTCCATCCACCACCTGCTTCCATGGCTTCACGTAACCCTGATTGGGGGGCTAAACGGGTACTCCACCTTGCCCAAGGGTGTCCCGTAGACTAGCGGAGGAAAGGAGGCGTCTTACTTCTCCTTTGATAGGGGATACCCCTACCCCGCTAACCGGCTTCGTGTCCTTACCATCTTTTAATGTTCACTATCTAGCTCCCTTCTGAATGTGTGTGTGTGTGTGTGTGTGTGTTTGTCTACCTTTATTTATTTGCTCTTGTAGGTTCTAGAACAAAGACATTCTAGATATATTGTTCTAAGATTTTCTCAACAAGTTTCCTATCCATCGACTGCGTATTTTTTTCACCTTGGTCCACTGGATCGTGTTTGGTTCTCTCGAGTGGTCTAGAAAATATAGATCTAGCCCTATATGCCCAATACGCAGCAAGGTATAGAAAATGGTCCTTCATTTTTTTGACCGTGTATGTTCCATTATATGGACATTCTAGTTTATAGGTTGTCTCAGTGTTAGTCCTATTCAACACCCGTGTCTTTTTCTCACCTCTAAATCCACGTGAATTTGTTTGGCTCTCTGCTAAAGCTCACCGTAAATGATTTTCTCATCTCAGTTAATTCTCTCAATTATGGGCAGGCACCAGTTAATTATTGTTTATAGCTTTTAGTAATGACTTCACACATTGTCAATATTGCAGCTTGATTCAACAGCACTGAGTGTGAGAAATTATCATCATCATAATGTGCCCTGCCAACTGGCGTAGGTGCTCATGCGTCTCCACAGATCACGATCCCTGATTGCCTGCAACAGCTCTCTTGATGATATCCCTCCATGTCATCGTTTTAGCCCATCCAGCATCGTCTCTCTTGGTCTGCCTCTATCCCTCTTCCTACTGATCTTTCCAGTTGTCACGACGTTCTCCAATGTCTCTCTTCTCATTATATCGTGACGACTCAAAAATATCACTGGCAGAAGAGGCGGAGGCAGACGAAGAAAAATTATAGCTGGTTTAATTCTTCTTCTTTTAGACCCAGCAGTGTGTCATTTATAGTCATTCTGTACCCAACCTTCTGTTTTCCTGTACACTCAGTCAGATCTGACACAGATAATCTCCCATTCCACAATAGCAAAATGTCCCAGCATTTCTCTCTAAGTCTCCTTCTGCTTATTTTCCTGTCCAACTTTCCAACGGCCACGATGAACTCCAGTTGTCTCCTCTTGACGAGGAACCTCCCCTTCCGATGAAGGCAATCCGTTATCTTTATGGGTTCTTCTACTTGTTCGCGTTCACCTGCTGGGAAATTCAGGTACTTCATCCACGTTTAGACTCTGGTCTTGTTATAGAAATCTTTGGTGCACATCAGTTTTACAGCCCTGGCTTATTTGTATGCTGACTATGGTTCTGCGCCTCTCTGGTAAATGCACCCCAGTTTTGAAGGAAACCTCCTTAATTAGTCGCCTTTTACGACATATATACTAGGCCTTATGCGTCTATTCTTTTTCTTCCCACCAAAATGAGGCCCTGGAAACCATATTAAGAAGTACTTAGTTTAATGTTTTTCAGAACATTATGATTTTGTTTAAAAAAAAAAAAATCTGCCTCCGTGTTCTTATTTGTCGTCAAATAAATCATCTCTGCAACTTCGGTTTCTGCTGAAAATGGGGACGGACAGCTTATGGGAGTATCCCGAGTGCTATAATGTCGAATCTTAATTCAGCATTCAATAATTCATGCTTGAATCTTAAGTGCTGTTGTGCAGACTGACCCTCGACATTTACCCT
>CAJHNH020005250.1:15000-23898 GCA_905116865.2 Candidula unifasciata
CTGTCACAGATCGTCCATCTGATGTTATGAATGTCGAAGCATACATTCTGTCACAGATCGTCCATCTGATGTTATGAATGTCGGAGCATACATTCTGTCACAGATCGTCCATCTGATGTTATGAATGTCGGAGCATACATTCTGTCACAGATCGTCCATCTGATGCTATGAATGTCGAAGCATACATTCTGTCACAGATCGTCCATCTGATGTTATGAATGTTGGAGCATACATTCTGTCACAGATCGTCCATCTGATGTTATGAATGTTGGAGCATACATTCTGTCACAGATCGTCCATCTGATGTTATGAATGTCGGAGCATACATTCTGTCACAGATCGTCCATCTGATGTTATGAATGTCGGAGCATACATTCTGTCACAGATCGTCCATCTGATGTTATGAATGTCGGAGCATACATTCTGTCACAGATCGTCCATCTGATGTTATGAATGTCGGAGCATACATTCTGTCACAGATCGTCCATCTGATGTATGAATGTCGGAGCATACATTCTGTCACAGATCGTCCATCTGATGTTATGAATGTCGGAGCATACATTCTGTCACAGATCGTCCATCTGATGTTATGAATGTCGGAGCATACATGTCTGTCACAGATTCTGTCCATCGTCCATCTGATGTTATGAATGTCGGAGCATACATTCTGTCACAGATCGTCCATCTGATGTTATGAATGTCGGAGCATACATTCTGTTCAGATCGTCACAGATCGTCCATCTGATGTCCATCTATGAATGTCGGAGCATACATTCTGTCACAGATCGTCCATCTGATGTTATGATGTTGGAGCATACATTCTGTCACAGATCGTCCATCTGATGTTATGAATGTAGCATACATTCTGTCACAGATCGTCCATCTGATGTATATGAATGTCTGGTTATGCATACATTCTGTCACAGATCGTCCATCTGATGTTATGAATGTCGGAGCATACATTCTGTCACAGATCGTCCATCTGATGTTATGAATGTCGGAGCATACATTCTGTCACAGATCGTCCATCTGATGTTATGAATGTCGGAGCATACATTCTGTCACAGATCGTCCATCTGATGTTATGAATGTCGGAGCATACATTCTGTCACAGATCGTCCATCTGATGTTATGAATGTCGGAGCATACATTCTGTCACAGATCGTCCATCTGATGTTATGAATGTCGGAGCATACATTCTGTCACAGATCGTCCATCTGATGTTATGAATGTCGGAGCATACATTCTGTCACAGATCGTCCATCTGATGTTATGAATGTCGGAGCATACATTCTGTCACAGATCGTCCATCTGATGTTATGAATGTCGGAGCATACATTCTGTCACAGATCGTCCATCTGATGTTATGAATGTCGGAGCATACATTCTGTCACAGATCGTCCATCTGATGTTATGATGTGCTATTCTGAATGTCGGTTAGCATACATACATTCTGTCACAGATCGTCCATCTGATGTTATGAATGTCGGAGCATACATTCTGTCACAGATCGTCCATCTGATGCTATGAATGTCGGAGCATACATTCTGTCACAGATCGTCTATTTGATGCTATGAATGTCGGAGCATACATTCTGTCACAGATCGTCCATCTGATGCTATGAATGTCGAAGCATACATTCTGTCACAGATCGTCCATCTGATGGAGCATATGTCACAGATCGTCTGATGTTATGAATGGAGCATACATTCTGTCACAGATCGTCCATCTGATGTTATGAATGTCGGAGCATACATTCTGTCACAGATCGTCCATCTGATGTTATGAATGTCGGAGCATACATTCTGTCACAGATCGTCCATCTGATGTTATGAATGTCGGAGCATACATCTGTTTCTGTCAGATCGTCCATCTGATGTTATGAATGTCGGAGCATACATTCTGTCACAGATCGTCCATCTGATGTTATGAATGTCGGAGCATACATTCTGTCACAGATCGTCCATCTGATGTTATGAATGTCGGAGCATACATTCTGTCACAGATCGATGTTATGAATGTCGGAGCATACATTCTGTCACAGATCGATCTGATGTTATGAATGTCGGAGCATACATTCTGTCACAGATCGTCCATCTGATGTTATGAATGTCGGAGCATACATTCTGTCACAGATCGTCCATCTGATGTTATGAATGTCGGAGCATACATTCTGTCACAGATCGTCCATCTGATGTTATGAATGTCGGAGCATACATTCTGTCACAGATCGTCCATCTGATGTTATGATGTCGAAGCATACATTCTGTCATCGTCCATGCTGATGTTATGAATGTCGAAGCATACATTCTGTCACAGATCGTCCATCTGATGTTATGAATGTTGGAGCATACATTCTGTCACAGATCGTCCATCTGATGTTATGAATGTTGGAGCATACATTCTGTCACAGATCGTCCATCTGATGTTATGAATGTCGGAGCATACATTCTGTCACAGATCGTCCATCTGATGTTATGAATGTCGGAGCATACATTCTGTCACAGATCGTCCATCTGATGTTATGAATGTCGAAGCATACATTCTGTCACAGATCGTCCATCTGATGTTATGAATGTCGGAGCATACATTCTGTCACAGATCGTCCATCTGATGTTATGAATGTCGGAGCATACATTCTGTCACAGATCGTCCATCTGATGTTATGAATGTCGAAGCATACATTCTGTCACAGATCGTCACTGATGTTATGAATGTCGAAACATACATTCTGTCACATATCGTCCATCTGATGTTATGAATGTCGGAGCATACATTCTGTCACAGATCGTCCATCTGATGTTATGAATGTCGAAGCATACATTCTGTCACAGATCGTCCATCTGATGTTATGAATGTCGAATACATTCTGTCACAGATCGTCTGATGTTATGAATGTCGAAGCACACATCGTCACAGATCTGATGTTATGAATGTCGGAGCATACATTCTGTCACAGATCGTCCATCTGATGTTATGAATGTCGGAACATACATTCTGTCACAGATCGTCCATCTGATGTTATGAATGTCGGAGCATACGGGCAGTCAACGCCAAGAAGAAGAATTGAACAGAGAAGTAACGGTCGATTGAATTTGTTTTCGCTTTCTCGGTTTCTTTGTTTGAGGTTTCTTATCCTTTTATTTGATGTGTTTAGTGTTGTTAGACGAGAATCGACTTAGCAATTTAGAATTCTCGAGTGTGGAAAGATTCGACTGTATTCCCACTGTACTGGTTGGCAAGAGTGTTACAACTGTGCCAGAGCAATTTCTTTTCAGAATGGTACTTACTCAAACAAAAGCACTGTAGATCCTTGCGGGGCACTGACGAAATCAGATATGCATTTGTTGTGTTGACTTATTTACATTCCAAGCCATACTCAAAGATTTCAATCACTGGAGTGACTGTCGTTTTTTCTGTTCGCTTGTTACTGGTACAGACCAACAGTCACACAGCTTTAGTTTTGTTTTTACACTGACATGTAGATAGCAACGCCCCCAAAATGACTGAAAGAGGAGGAGTTATGAGTTATAATATTGTGTATATTAAACACTGGACAATAAAATTCAATGAAAGTCATGTCACCGGAATTTAAAAACATAAAACACACACACATCAATTTTCTACAGCTTTCAAGGTGCTAAAAAAAATATGACAATGAAAAAAAATGAAATAAGCTGCGGTTTCTGAAAAATCTGAAGAAGAAAATATTTATAACTAAAAGAGTAATATGTTTTATATTATACATACACTCCCGTGTTGTTCCCTTCTCTCCCCCACCCCCCCCCCATTTTTTTTATTTACACCCCTCCACTTTTTACATCTCCCCTCTCCCCCCCCCCCCCACCCAAAAAAAAAAAAATTCACTTCTGCCTCTCCCCAACACAATAACAACGAAACAATGTCACAGAACAAGAGGGAAAAAAATGAGTTGTTTCATTCTTTAAAAATATACCATGTATTGTATTCAACAACGATTATTTTGACAGTCACTGAGCTTATAACTAATCAGAAGTATACAATATTATGATGGACAGTTGATACGTACCGGAGTAAGACGGTTTCTAGTTTTATATCTTTGTCTCGCTTCTGTGTAGCTGCTCCGAATCATCCCTGACGAATGTCCATCAGCTCTAAGCCTACATAGGGTTGGTCCAGTCCCATTGTAGTTATGTCCTGGTGAAATCTCTCGCCATGTTCATCATCGACCATTGCACTGTTACTGATGAAGAATTCCAAGTGGAAATGGAAAAAATGGATCTGTAACTCTCTGGAGACAGAGCTGTTTTTGGAGTTTCAGTGCCAAAAAAGACAGCCCTTCCAGAGGCTACTCTCACAGTTTATACACACACACAAAAAATATTTAAACAAAAATTAAGCCTTTAATTAACATGTAGAAAATTAAACATATTCGTGTAGGAAATTGAATGAGCTAACAAAAGTATTTATGAATCAAACTGAAATCTCAACATTCTTTTAAATTACTATTCTTTTTTGCAAAATTTATGCAAGCAATTTTTTTTTAAAACTTTATAACAAACATGACTAACCTAGAAAAATTGGATGTATTTTTTTGATAAATGAAATTGAATAAGTCCTAACATTTGCAATTTGTAAAGTAAGGCCATATAAGGCCCTTCAGACACTTCTGGCACATGGTTCTACTTATTTTCCTGCCTCCAGCTATGTTTTGGTTGCTATGGCATAACAGTCCTTTTCGACATTGTTCGCACTGGTAACCCCAGAAAAAAAAAAAAAAAATAACGTAAAATGCCAGAACACATCAAAGTTTCTAAAAAGCCGTTAATGTACAGCCCACATGTGCAAGAAATGCGTTAGCCAACTGATTGACTGGTAAGAAAACCTGCCAGCCAATCCCAAGGTTTTCATTACATATATATTTATATCCTCCTTTAGCAAAAATCCATCTGTTTGCGGTGTCCGTGGCTTGGGCGTTGCCAGTCTGACTCCAACGTACTTTGATCGAAACCCACTGCTGGCTGGGTGGATTTTAAGAATGCTATAAAAGCAGAAATCAATGGCAAACTACTGGACGTAAATTTGCCTAGAAAAACCACAACAGCCAAAAAATTATGGGGTTGGTTCTGCAACGTCCTGTTAAGGACAAGCAACTAACTTTTTTTTTTAATGGGACGTCGCAGATCCACCCAACCTAATATGGGTACTAGGATGTAAGACCCGAGGAAGTAAAGATGGCCGGCGTAATACTGACCACATTACCCACCTAGTGTTGATTGGTCTGTATAAATATGGGAAGTTTTTCCCATATGCCCGATGCGCCTGACGACGGGAAAATTGATCTTTACTTTCTATTGACCCATCTCTTTCTCTGTCGAGCTCTTGCCTTGTAACCCACTGCTCTCATGTCATAGGCTCTAGCCGCTGGCTGATTTTGTTCCCATCTGACCCGACGACCAAACAATTGCTTCTGTGAATTCGTATACTGGCACTGCGCCTATCATTGTCCACAGTTCTTTCTCCCCGTCTCCTCTCCATATTTTTCCTAGGTGAGAAGAGATACGTCCTTTCGTCTTTCTCCACACCGTCTCATACTTCTTCTACTAGAAGAGCATCCCCTCATCTTGGCTGGCTGGGTTTTTCTTGTTTCTCTTTTTGACTTTTCCATTGTTGGTTGTTCGGTTTCTGGGGCTATTGTTTTTTTTTTTCAAGATGAGGTAACCAACCAACTCTACCCTTAACCTCCTCCTACGACATGCCTGGTATGGTATACTGTGACTATTCTTTGCCTTCCGTGATAGCCTAGTGATAAACGGGCAATGATCTCTAATAAGAATCAGAAATTAGGTGGATGATGTCTGCGTGAGAAACAGCGGTCGCACGTTAAATATTTCCATTGCATTTAGCCACGCAGAGAAAAGCTTTTTCTAACGCTGACTGAGTTACAGGAGGGTTTTAGGCTTTCATGCAGATCGATGGTTAGATAAACTAATCTAACAGAGCCCAATTATTTACCGAACACTTGATAATTTTAAGTTGCTTTTAGAAGTTGCACGAAACATGAAAATAGTAATATATTTTCAAAATCATACTAATTTTTTTTAATTTTTTTTTTTTTTTTACTTTTGACGTTATTTCAGTTTTTGCATGCATCAATGACAATTGAGATCAGCTCTTGATATAGACTCTTTAAAAAGTAAAGGACCTTTATCGACGCCTTTAGGAGTTTTGGGCTTATAGGGCTAAACCTATATTATCTAAACCGATAGGCACTCGAGGGCAATGTAGCCACACTGGCCGCCTTTACTTCTATAGGATTCTAATTGGTACCCATTTGAGGCAAGGTCAGCGTGGGAAACCAATGTCAATTTTTTGTTTAAATCCGGTTTCGTCAGCATCAGAAATCACGACTTTTGTATCCGCAGACAAGCGGAGAGCTGCTACATAACAGGTGCTCAGTACTCCTTCTTTTGTCGTCTCACTGATACCAGGTTGCAGCCTAGTGACATGGTTTTGTCGTCTTGTTGATACCAGATTGTAGCCCAGAGACGTGGTTTTGTCGTCTTGTTGATACCAGATTGTAGCCCAGTGTCGTGGTTTTGTCGCCTTGCTGAAACCAGGTTGTAGCCCAATGTCGTGGTTTTGTCGTCTCGTTGATACCAGGTGTAGTGGTTTTGTCGTCTCACTTAAACCAGGCTGTAGCCTAGTGTCGTGGCTTTGTCGTCTCACTCAAACCAGGTTGTAGCCCAGTGTCGAGGCTTTGTCGTCTCACTGATACCAGGTTGTAGGCCAGTGTCGTGGCTTTGTCGTCTCGATGATACCGGGTTGTAGCCCAGTGTCGTGGTTTTGTCGTCTCGATGATACCAGGTTGTAGAACAGTGTCGTGGTTTTGTCGTCTCGATGATACCAGGTTGTAGCCCAGTGTCGTGGTTTTGTCGTCTCACTGATACCAGGTTGTAGGGTGAAAAAAAATCCTAGCCCTTACCGGGGATTGAACCCGGAACCTCCGGCCCTCGAGACGGATATCATGTCTCGAGACCAAGCAGCGCCCATCAAAACTCTAGGAAGGCAAGGACCACATGGGGATACGTGGAGTAATGCTGCCGTTTTTGCTTAAGATATCTATGAAGGTTTCTATGCAGGTGTGGAGACGTGAACTGTGACGCTAGATTTGGAAGATGCATACAACACAGAAGCCTTTAAAAAAGTCGTACACCAGCTTCTAAATATAAACATCCTCTCAATTCCACCACCCCCCCTCCCAACCACTTCCATCTCCCCCACTTGTTAAATCGCAAGCATCCCTTTAGAGGTCACGGATAGTTAGCATCCTTTGGATATTTTCTCCAGGCTCATGCCTGTGTCTTGGGAAATGAGCAGGCAGATAGACTGGTTGGCTCTGCCCCCACTAGCTGGTGAATTGATGTATGACAAGCTGGATTTTGTGAGGGCTCTTTGTGAGCGAGTGAACAGTGCCGAAGAACAGATGGATCATTACAGTCTAAGGAGAATGGTGCTGCGAGGAGTTACCAGGGATCTGGCCGACGCTCAACACTCAGGGGAAGGATGAGACAGATATACAATCAGACGCTTACTGGCATTATCGGAATTGGAACTGAAGATGGGACTGATCACTTATGGGAGTGTCCTGAGTGCTGTGACGTCGATTCTTAATTCAATATTCAAATCGTTAAATCGACAGCAGCATTCTTCAATAGACAGGCTGTTTTCAAATGTTGAAGATGCAAAATGCTCGAGCTAGAACCGAATATGGTATTGGACCAAAGTGTTAGTAGTGACTACTTCATTCTTAATTTCTAATATTAAGAAAACCAAGTTATGGAACACTCAAGACGGTGTTACTAACATAAAATGTTTTTGCAGAACATTTAAGCTTCTGTTATCTGTCAGTTTTTGTGTCATGGAACATCCAAACCTGTGTTATCTGTCAGGTAATGATTTTATGGAACATTTACACCTACGTTATCTGTGAAAAAAATGATGTTATGGAACATTCAATGCTGTGTTATCTTTCAGGTAATGATGTTAAGGAACATTCAATGCTGTGTTATCTGTCAGGTAATGATGTTATGGAACTTTTACATCTACGTTATTTGTCAAAAATGATGTTATGGAACATTCAATGCTGTGTTATCTGTCAGGTAATGATGTTATAGAACATTCAATGTTGTGTTATCTGTTAGGTAATGATGTTATGGAACTTTTACATATACGTTATCTGTCTTAAAAATGATATTATGGAACATTTAATGCTGTGTTATCTGTCAGGTAAAGATGTTATGGAACTTTTACATCTACGTTATCTGTCAAAAAATGATGTTATGGAACATTTAATGCTGTGTTATCTGTCAGCTAAAGATGTTATGGAACATTTAAGCCTGGTTATCTAACAGAATATGATGTTGTTTAAGAATTGTAAATTAAGGCATGCAAGATTGCTCCAACTAATGTTATACATCATTGTAAGTTAATATACTCAAGATACCTCAACTCTCGCGAGATCTTTAGTAATGAAAGCATTTGATACCAACACATTCCCCGTGTGGGTTCCAGGGCCCTATAATAGGGAAAACAAGAATAGACCCACCGCCTACCCAAAAGCATGTCGTAAGAGTCGACTATTTGGGGGCTTACTTTGAAGTCGGAGTACATCTGCCTGAGAGGCAAGGAACCAGCAGTCTGCACACAGATAGGTCAGATCTGTAAAACAGATGCACAACACCCAGGTTCCGGAACAGGACTGCAGTCTAGTAGTGGACGAACAACCACAGCTTTTCGCCAGAGTTTACAGCTGGTGAACGCAGAGAAGAAGAAGAAGATGGTCAGCAAATGCTGACTCCATCATAGTGTTTCATTGATCCATTGTTTTACCACCTTTACATAAAAGGAAATGTTAGT
>CAJHNH020005251.1:0-23897 GCA_905116865.2 Candidula unifasciata
TTATCTCATTTTTGCCCCAGATTTTACCAAAAGGGCAAACAGACATTTAGTTTTCCCACTTGCATTAGGATTATTTAGTGTAAAAAAATGTCTGGGGCTCCTGTTTTGTGGTAGGACACAAACAAGTTGGGAAAAATTTTTGAAAATTGTTTTTAAAATTTACTTTTCTATTTTTCTGTCACCTATAGCTCCAAAGTGTCCCAATTTCATCGAGATCGCAAGTGTAAAATATAGACGAAACTAAATTCAATTTTTTTAAAATTTTTTTTCCAAAAGCAAAGCATAAATTCGGGGAAAAATTCACTTTTGGTCATTTTTTGTATCTCAATTTTTTGCCCCCGATGTACCAAAAAAAGCCAAAACAGACATTTGTTTCCCACTCTGCATCTAGGGGCCCATTATGGTAAAAAATTGTTGGGACTATGTTTGTGGAGGACCAAAAAAAAGTTTTTAGGAAACATTTTTTTCAAAAATTGTTTTTTTTCTTTTTATCTTTTTTTAAATGCAAAAATTAAGACATTCAGTTTACCTACTCTGCATCTAGCGTGTCTATTCATGTGTAAAATAATTGTCTGGGACTCAATGTTTAGTGGTAGGAGACAATCAAGTTGTTAGAAACAATTTTTCGTAAAATTTGTTTTTCACTTTAATCTTTCCTATTTGTCTGTCATTAACGAGCTGCAAAGTGTCCAATTTATCATCTAGAGTAGCTCGTCAAGTGTGAAATGATAGACTGAGACTAAATTGGCAACTTTTTTGCAAATATTTTTTTGGCCAAACGCGTAAAGAATAAATTCTGCAAAATTGTCACTTGTGGTCATTTTTATGTTATCTCAATTGTTGCCTCCAGATTGTACAAAATACCAAATCAGACATCCAGTTTACCTACTCTGCATCTAGCGTGTCTATTCATGTGTAAAAAAATTGTCTGGGACTCATTGTTTAGTGGTAGGACACAAACAAGTTGTTAGGAACATTTCTTCGTAAAATTTGTTTTTCACTTTTATCTTATCTATATTTTTCTGTCACCTATGAGCTCCAAAGTGTCCATTTATCATCTAGAGTATCTCGTCAAGTGTGAAATGATAGACTGAGACTAAATTGGCAACTTTTTTGGCAAATATGATTTTGGCCAAACGCGAAAGGCATAAATTCTGCAAAATTGTCACTTGTGGTCATTTTTATGTTATCTCAATTGTTGCCCCCAGATTGTACCAAAATGCCAAATCAGACATTCAGTTTACCTACTCTGCATCTAGCGTGTCTATTCATGTGTAAAATAATTGTCTGGGACTCAATGTTTAGTGGTAGGACACAAACAAGTTGTTAGGAACATTTCTTCGTAAAATTTGTTTTTCACTTTCATCTTATCTATTTTTCTGTCACCAACGAGCTCCAAAGTGTCCAATTTATCATCTAGAGTATCTCGTCAAGTGTGAAATGATAGACTGAGACTAAATTGGCAACTTTTTTGAAAAATATGATTTTGGCCAAACGCGAAAGGCATAAATTCTGCAAAATTGTCACTTGTGGTCATTTTTATGTTATCTCAATTGTTGCCCCCAGATTGTACAAAAATGCCAAATCAGACATTCAGTTTACCTACTCTGCATCTAGCGTGTCTATTCATGTGTAAAATAATTGTCTGGGACTCAATGTTTAGTGGTAGGACACAAACAAGTTGTTAGGAACATTTCTTCGTAAAATTTGTTTTTCACTTTCATCTTATCTATTTTTCTGTCACCAACGAGCTCCAAAGTGTCCAATTTATCATCTAGAGTATCTCGTCAAGTGTGAAATGATAGACTGAGACTAAATTGGCAACTTTTTTTGCAAATATGATTTTGGCCAAACGCGAAAGGCATAAATTCTGGAAAAATGTCACTTGTGGTCATTTTTATGTTATCTCAATTGTTGCCCCCAGATTGTACAAAAATGCCAAATCAGACATTCAGTTTACCTACTCTGCATCTAGCGTGTCTATTCATGTGTAAAATAATTGTCTGGGACTCAATGTTTAGTGGTAGGACACAAACAAGTTGTTAGGAACATTTCTTCGTAAAATTTGTTTTTCACTTTAATCTTATCTATTTTTCTGTCACCAACGAGCTCCAAAGTGTCCAATTTCTCATCTAGAGTATCTCGTCAAGTGTCTAATGATAGACTGAGACTAAATTGGCAACTTTTTTGCAAATATTATTTTTGCCAAACGCGTAAGGCATAAATTCTGCAAAATTGTCACTTGTGGTCATTTTTATGTAATCTCAATTGTTGCCCCCAGATTGTACAAAAATGCCAAATCAGACATTCAGTTTACCTACTCTGCATCTAGCGTGTCTATTCATGTGTAAAATAATTGTCTGGGACTCAATGTTTAGTGGTAGGACACAAACAAGTTGTTAGGAACATTTCTTCGTAAAATTTGTTTTTCACTTTCATCTTATCTATTTTTCTGTCACCAACGAGCTCCAAAGTGTCCAATTTATCATCTAGAGTATCTCGTCAAGTGTGAAATGATAGACTGAGACTAAATTGGCAACTTTTTTGAAAATATTATTTTGGCCAAACGCGTAAGGCATAAATTCTGCAAAATTGTCACTTGTGGTCATTTTTATGTTATCTCAATTGTTGCCCCCAGATTGTACAAAAATGCCAAATCAGACATTCAGTTTACCTACTCTGCATCTAGCGTGTCTATTTATGTGTAAAATAATTGTCTGGGACTCAATGTTTAGTGGTAGGACACAAACAAGTTGTTAGGAAACATTCTTCGTAAAATTTGTTTTTCACTTTTTATCTTATCTATTTTTTCTGTCACCAATGAGCTCCAAAGTGTCCAATTTATCATCTAGAGTATCTCGTCAAGTGTGAAATGATAGACTGAGACTAAATTGGCAACTTTTTGGAAAAATATGATTTTGGCCAAACGCGAAAGGCATAAATTCTGGAAAAATGTCACTTGTGGTCATTTTTATGTTATCTCAATTGTTGCCCCCAGATTGTACCAAAATGCCAAATCAGACATTCAGTTTACCTACTCTGCATCTAGCGTGTCTATTCATGTGTAAAATAATTGTCTGGGACTCAATGTTTAGTGGTAGGACACAAACAAGTTGTTAGGAACAATTCTTCGTAAAATTTGTTTTTCACTTTTATCTTATCTATTTTTTCTGTCACCAACGAGCTCCAAAGTGTCCAATTTTCTCATCTAGAGTATCTCGTCAAGTGTGAAATGATAGACTGAGACTAAATTGGCAACTTTTTTGCAAATATGATTTTGGCCAAACGCGAAAGGCATAAATTCTGCAAAATTGTCACTTGTGGTCATTTTTATGTTATCTCAATTGTTGCCCCCAGATTGTACAAAAATGCCAAATCAGACATTCAGTTTACCTACTCTGCATCTAGCGTGTCTATTCATGTGTAAAATAATTGTCTGGGACTCAATGTTTAGTGGTAGGACACAAACAAGTTGTTAGGAACAATTCTTCGTAAAATTTGTTTTTCACTTTTATCTTATCTATTTTTCTGTCACCTATGAGCTCCAAAGTGTCCAATTTATCATCTAGAGTATCTCGTCAAGTGTGAAATGATAGACTGAGACTAAATTGGCAACTTTTTTGCAAATATTATTTTGGCCAAACGCGAAAGGCATAAATTCTGCAAAAATTGTCACTTGTGGTCATTTTTATGTTATCTCAATTGTTGCCCCCAGATTGTACCAAAATGCCAAATCAGACATTCAGTTTACCTACTCTGCATCTAGCGTGTCTATTCATGTGTAAAATAATTGTCTGGGACTCACTGTTTAGTGGTAGGACACAAACAAGTTGTTAGGAACATTTCTTCGTAAAATTTGTTTTTTCACTTTCATCTTATCTATTTTTCTGTCACCAACGAGCTCCAAAGTGTCCAATTTCTCATCTAGAGTATCTCGTCAAGTGTGAAATGATAGACTGAGACTAAATTGGCAACTTTTTTGCAAATATTGATTTTGGCCAAACGCGAAAGGCATAAATTCTAGAAAAAATGTCACTTGTGGTCATTTTTATGTTATCTCAATTGTTGCCCCCAGATTGTACCAAAATGCCAAATCAGACATTCAGTTTAACTACTCTGCATCTAGCGTGTCTATTCATGTGTAAAATAATTGTCTGGGACTCACTGTTTAGTGGTAGGACACAAACAAGTTGTTAGGAACATTTCTTCGTAAAATTTGTTTTTCACTTTCATCTTATCTATTTTTCTGTCACCTATGAGCTCCAAAGTGTCCAATTTCTCATCTAGAGTATCTCGTCAAGTGTGAAATGATAGACTGAGACTAAATTGGCAACTTTTTTTGGAAAATATTATTTTGGCCAAACGCGTAAGGCATAAATTCTGCAAAATTGTCACTTGTGGTCATTTTTATGTTATCTCAATTGTTGCCCCCAGATTGTACAAAAATGCCAAATCAGACATTCAGTTTACCTACTCTGCATCTAGCGTGTCTATTCATGTGTAAAATAATTGTCTGGGACTCAATGTTTAGTGGTAGGACACAAACAAGTTGTTAGGAACATTTCTTCGTAAAATTTGTTTTTCACTTTTATCTTATCTATTTTTCTGTCACCTACGAGCTCCAAAGTGTCCAATTTCTCATCTAGAGTATCTCGTCAAGTGTGAAATGATAGACTGAGACTAAATTGGCAACTTTTTTGAAAAATATGATTTTGGCCAAACGCGAAAGGCATAAATTCTGGAAAAATGTCACTTGTGGTCATTTTTATGTTATCTCAATTGTTGCCCCCAGATTGTACCAAAATGCAATATCAGACATTCAGTTTACCTACTCGGCATCTAGCGTGTCTATTCATGTGTAAAATAATTGTCTGGGACTCAATGTTTAGTGGTAGGACACAAACAAGTTGTTAGGAACATTTCTTCGTAAAATTTGTTTTTCACTTTCATCTTATCTATTTTTCTGTCACCAACGAGCTCCAAAGTGTCCAATTTCTCATCTAGAGTATCTCGTCAAGTGTGAAATGATAGACTGAGACTAAATTGGCAACTTTTTGGAAAATTTGATTTTGGCCAAACGCGAAAGGCATAAATTCTGGAAAAATTGTCACTTGTGGTCATTTTTATGTTATCTCAATTGTTGCCCCCAGATTGTACAAAAATGCCAAATCAGACATTCAGTTTACCTACTCTCAATCTAACGTGTCTATTCATGTGTAAAATAATTGTCTGGGACTCAATGTTTAGTGGTAGGACACAAACAAGTTGTTAGTAACATTTCTTCGTAAAATTTGTTTTTCACTTTAATCTTATCTATTTTTCTGTCACCAAGGAGCTCCAAAGTGTCCAATTTATCATCTAGAGTATCTCGTCAAGTGTGAAATGATAGACTGAGACTAAATTGGCAACTTTTTTGCAAATATGATTTTGGCCAAACGCGAAAGGCATAAATTCTGGAAAAATGTCACTTGTGGTCATTTTTATGTTATCTCAATTGTTGCCCCCAGATTGTACAAAAATGCCAAATCAGACATTCAGTTTACCTACTCTGCATCTAGCGTGTCTATTCATGTGTAAAATAATTGTCTGGGACTCAATGTTTAGTGGTAGGACACAAACAAGTTGTTAGGAACATTTCTTCGTAAAATTTGTTTTTCACTTTCATCTTATCTATTTTTCTGTCACCAACGAGCTCCAAAGTGTCCAATTTATCATCTAGAGTATCTCGTCAAGTGTGAAATGATAGACTGAGACTAAATTGGCAACTTTTTTGCAAATATTATTTTGGCCAAACGCGTAAGGCATAAATTCTGCAAAATTGTCACTTGTGGTCATTTTTATGTTATCTCAATTGTTGCCCCCAGATTGTACAAAAATGCCAAATCAGACATTCAGTTTACCTACTCTGCATCTAGCGTGTCTATTCATGTGTAAAATAATTGTCTGGGACTCAATGTTTAGTGGTAGGACACAAACAAGTTGTTAGGAACAATTCTTCGTAAAAATTTGTTTTTCACTTTTATCTTATCTATTTTTCTGTCACCAACGAGCTCCAAAGTGTCCAATTTATCATCTAGAGTATCTCGTCAAGTGTGAAATGATAGACTGAGACTAAATTGGCAACTTTTTTGAAAATATGATTTTGGCCAAACGCGAAAGGCATAAATTCTGGAAAAATTGTCACTTGTGGTCATTTTTATGTTATCTCAATTGTTGCCCCCAGATTGTACAAAAATGCCAAATCAGACATTCAGTTTACCTACTCTGCATCTAGCGTGTCTATTCATGTGTAAAATAATTGTCTGGGACTCACTGTTTAGTGGTAGGACACAAACAAGTTGTTAGGAACATTTCTTCGTAAAATTTGTTTTTTCACTTTCATCTTATCTATTTTTCTGTCACCAATGAGCTCCAAAGTGTCCAATTTATCATCTAGAGTATCTCGTCAAGTGTGAAATGATAGACTGAGACTAAATTGGCAACTTTTTTGAAAATATGATTTTGGCCAAACGCGAAAGGCATAAATTCTGGAAAAATGTCACTTGTGGTCATTTTTATGTTATCTCAATTGTTGCCCCCAGATTGTACCAAAATGCCAAATCAGACATTCAGTTTACCTACTCTGCATCTAGCGTGTCTATTCATGTGTAAAATAATTGTCTGGGACTCAATGTTTAGTGGTAGGACACAAACAAGTTGTTAGGAACATTTCTTCGTAAAATTTGTTTTTCACTTTCATCTTATCTATTTTTCTGTCACCTATGAGCTCCAAAGTGTCCAATTTATCATCTAGAGTATCTCGTCAAGTGTGAAATGATAGACTGAGACTAAATTGGCAACTTTTTTTAAAAATATGATTTTGGCCAAACGCGAAAGGCATAAATTCTGGAAAAATGTCACTTGTGGTCATTTTTATGTTATCTCAATTGTTGCCCCCAGATTGTACAAAAATGCCAAATCAGACATCCAGTTTACCTACTCTGCATCTAGCGTGTCTATTCATGTGTAAAATAATTGTCTGGGACTCAATGTTTAGTGGTAGGACACAAACAAGTTGTTAGGAACATTTCTTCGTAAAATTTGTTTTTCACTTTCATCTTATCTATTTTTCTGTCACCAACGAGCTCCAAAGTGTCCAATTTATCATCTAGAGTATCTCGTCAAGTGTGAAATGATAGACTGAGACTAAATTGGCAACTTTTTTGAAAATATGATTTTGGCCAAACGCGAAAGGCATAAATTCTGGAAAAATTGTCACTTGTGGTCATTTTTATGTTATCTCAATTGTTGCCCCCAGATTGTACCAAAATGCCAAATCAGACATTCAGTTTACCTACTCTGCATCTAGCGTGTCTATTCATGTGTAAAATAATTGTCTGGGACTCAATGTTTAGTGGTAGGACACAAACAAGTTGTTAGGAACATTTCTTCGTAAAATTTGTTTTTCACTTTCATCTTATCTATTTTTCTGTCACCAACGAGCTCCAAAGTGTCCAATTTCTCATCTAGAGTATCTCGTCAAGTGTGAAATGATAGACTGAGACTAAATTGGCAACTTTTTGGAAAATATGATTTTGGCCAAACGCGAAAGGCATAAATTCTGCAAAAAATGTCACTTGTGGTCATTTTTTATGTTATCTCAATTGTTGCCCCCAGATTGTACCAAAATGCCAAATCAGACATTCAGGTTACCTACTCTGCATCTAGCGTGTCTATTCATGTGTAAAATAATTGTCTGGGACTCAATGTTTAGTGGTAGGACACAAACAAGTTGTTAGGAACATTTCTTCGTAAAATTTGTTTTTCACTTTTATCTTATCTATTTTTCTGTCACCAACGAGCTCCAAAGTGTCCAATTTCTCATCTAGAGTATCTCGTCAAGTGTGAAATGATAGACTGAGACTAAATTGGCAACTTTTTGGAAAATATTATTTTGGCCAAACGCGAAAGGCATAAATTCTGGAAAAATGTCACTTGTGGTCATTTTTATGTTATCTCAATTGTTGCCCCCAGATTGTACCAAAATGCCAAATCAGACATTCAGTTTACCTACTCTGCATCTAGCGTGTCTATTCATGTGTAAAATAATTGTCTGGGACTCAATGTTTAGTGGTAGGACACAAACAAGTTGTTAGGAACATTTCTTCGTAAAATTTGTTTTTCACTTTCATCTTATCTATTTTTCTGTCACCAACGAGCTCCAAAGTGTCCAATTTATCATCTAGAGTATCTCGTCAAGTGTGAAATGATAGACTGAGACTAAATTGGCAACTTTTTTGGAAAATATGATTTTGGCCAAACGCGAAAGGCATAAATTCTGCAAAAATGTCACTTGTGGTCATTTTTATGTTATCTCAATTGTTGCCCCCAGATTGTACCAAAATGCCAAATCAGACATTCAGTTTACCTACTCTGCATCTAGCGTGTCTATTCATGTGTAAAATAATTGTCTGGGACTCAATGTTTAGTGGTAGGACACAAACAAGTTGTTAGGAACAATTCTTCGTAAAATTTGTTTTTCACTTTTATCTTATCTATTTTTCTGTCACCTATGAGCTCCAAAGTGTCCAATTTATCATCTAGAGTATCTCGTCAAGTGTGAAATGATAGACTGAGACTAAATTGGCAACTTTTTTGAAAATATTATTTTGGCCAAACGCGTAAGGCATAAATTCTGGAAAAATTTCACTTGTGGTCATTTTTATGTTATCTCAATTGTTGCCCCCAGATTGTACCAAAATGCCAAATCAGACATTCAGTTTACCTACTCTGCATCTAGCGTGTCTATTCATGTGTAAAATAATTGTCTGGGACTCAATGTTTAGTGGTAGGACACAAACAAGTTGTTAGGAACATTTCTTCGTAAAATTTGTTTTTCACTTTTATCTTATCTATTTTTCTGTCACCTATGAGCTCCAAAGTGTCCAATTTCTCATCTAGAGTATCTCGTCAAGTGTGAAATGATAGACTGAGACTAAATTGGCAACTTTTTGGAAAATATGATTTTGGCCAAACGCGAAAGGCATAAATTCTGGAAAAATGTCACTTGTGGTCATTTTTATGTTATCTCAATTGTTGCCCCCAGATTGTACAAAAATGCCAAATCAGACATTCAGTTTACCTACTCTGCATCTAGCGTGTCTATTCATGTGTAAAATAATTGTCTGGGACTCAATGTTTAGTGGTAGGACACAAACAAGTTGTTAGGAACATTTCTTCGTAAAATTTGTTTTTCACTTTTCATCTTATCTATTTTTCTGTCACCTATGAGCTCCAAAGTGTCCAATTTATCATCTAGAGTATCTCGTCAAGTGTGAAATGATAGACTGAGACTAAATTGGCAACTTTTTTGAAAATATGATTTTGGCCAAACGCGAAAGGCATAAATTCTGGAAAAATGTCACTTGTGGTCATTTTTATGTTATCTCAATTGTTGCCCCCAGATTGTACCAAAATGCCAAATCAGACATTCAGTTTACCTACTCTGCATCTAGCGTGTCTATTCATGTGTAAAATAATTGTCTGGGACTCACTGTTTAGTGGTAGGACACAAACAAGTTGTTAGGAACATTTCTTCGTAAAATTTGTTTTTCACTTTCACCTTATCTATTTTTTCTGTCACCAACGAGCTCCAAAGTTTCAAATTTATCATCTGGAGTATCTCGTCAAGTGTGAAATGATAGACTGAGACTAAATTGGCAACTTTTTGGAAAATGTGATTTTGGCCAAACGTGAAAGGCATAAATTCTGGAAAAATGTCACTTGTGGTCATTTTTATGTTATCTCAATTGTTGCCCCCAGATTGTACAAAAATGCCAAATCAGACATCCAGTTTAACTACTCTGCATCTAGCGTGTCTATTCATGTGTAAAATAATTGTCTGGGACTCAATGTTTAGTGGTAGGACACAAACAAGTTGTTAGGAACATTTCTTCGTAAAATTTGTTTTTCACTTTTTATCTTATCTATTTTTCTGTCACCAACGAGCTCCAAAGTGTCCAATTTCTCATCTAGAGTATCTCGTCAAGTGTGAAATGATAGACTGAGACTAAATTGGCAACTTTTTGAAAAATATGATTTTGGCCAAACGCGAAAGGCATAAATTCTGGAAAAATGTCACTTGTGGTCATTTTTATGTTATCTCAATTGTTGCCCCCAGATTGTACCAAAAATGCCAAATCAGACATTCAGTTTACCTACTCTGCATCTAGCGTGTCTATTCATGTGTAAAATAATTGTCTGGGACTCAATGTTTAGTGGTAGGACACAAACAAGTTGTTAGGAACATTTCTTCGTAAAATTTGTTTTTCACTTTTATCTTATCTATTTTTCTGTCACCAATGAGCTCCAAAGTGTCCAATTTATCATCTAGAGTATCTCGTCAAGTGTGAAATGATAGACTGAGACTAAATTGGCAACTTTTTGGAAAATATTATTTTGGCCAAACGCGAAAGGCATAAATTCTGGAAAAATGTCACTTGTGGTCATTTTTATGTTATCTCAATTGTTGCCCCCAGATTGTACCAAAAATGCCAAATCAGACATTCAGTTTACCTACTCTGCATCTAGCGTGTCTATTCATGTGTAAAATAATTGTCTGGGACTCACTGTTTAGTGGTAGGACACAAACAAGTTGTTAGGAACAATTCTTCGTAAAATTTGTTTTTCACTTTTATCTTATCTATTTTTCTGTCACCAACGAGCTCCAAAGTGTCCAATTTATCATCTAGAGTATCTCGTCAAGTGTGAAATGATAGACTGAGACTAAATTGGCAACTTTTTTGAAAATATGATTTTTGGCCAAACGCGAAAGGCATAAATTCTGGAAAAATGTCACTTGTGGTCATTTTTATGTTATCTCAATTGTTGCCCCCAGATTGTACCAAAATGCCAAATCAGACATTCAGTTTACCTACTCTGCATCTAGCGTGTCTATTCATGTGTAAAATAATTGTCTGGGACTCAATGTTTAGTGGTAGGACACAAACAAGTTGTTAGGAACATTTCTTCGTAAAATTTGTTTTTCACTTTTATCTTATCTATTTTTCTGTCACCTATGAGCTCCAAAGTGTCCAATTTATCATCTAGAGTATCTCGTCAAGTGTGAAATGATAGACTGAGACTAAATTGGCAACTTTTTTGAAAATATTATTTTGGCCAAACGCGAAAAGGCATAAATTCTGGAAAAATTGTCACTTGTGGTCATTTTTATGTTATCTCAATTGTTGCCCCCAGATTGTACCAAAATGCCAAATCAGACATTCAGTTTACCTACTCTGCATCTAGCGTGTCTATTCATGTGTAAAATAATTGTCTGGGACTCAATGTTTAGTGGTAGGACACAAACAAGTTGTTAGGAACATTTCTTCGTAAAATTTGTTTTTCACTTTTATCTTATCTATTTTTTCTGTCACCTATGAGCTCCAAAGTGTCCAATTTCTCATCTAGAGTATCTCGTCAAGTGTGAAATGATAGACTGAGACTAAATTGGCAACTTTTTGGAAAATATGATTTTGGCCAAACGCGAAAGGCAAAAATAAATTCTGCTTTTAAAATTTTCTGTCACATATGAGCTGTGTCATTTATCATCTGTTATCGTCAATGTGTTAGACTGAGACTAAATTGGCAACCTTTTTTACCAAAAAATGCAAACGCGAAAATGTCACTTGTGGTCATTTTTAGACAATTCATTTTACCTGCAAAATCAGACACTCTGCCTACTCTGCATCTAGCGTGTCTATTCATGTGTAAAATAATTGTCTGGGACTCAATGTTTAGTGGTAGGACACAAACAAGTTGTTAGGAACATTTCTTCGTAAAATTTGTTTTTCACTTTTATCTTATCTATTTTTTCTGTCACCAATGAGCTCCAAAGTGTCCAATTTCTCATCTAGAGTATCTCGTCAAGTGTGAAATGATAGACTGAGACTAAATTGGCAACTTTTTTTGAAAATATGATTTTGGCCAAACGCGAAAGGCATAAATTCTGCAAAATTGTCACTTGTGGTCATTTTTATGTTATCTCAATTGTTGCCCCCAGATTGTACCAAAATGCCAAATCAGACATTCAGTTTACCTACTCTGCATCTAGCGTGTCTATTCATGTGTAAAATAATTGTCTGGGACTCAATGTTTAGTGGTAGGACACAAACAAGTTGTTAGGAACATTTCTTCGTAAAATTTGTTTTTCACTTTCATCTTATCTATTTTTCTGTCACCTATGAGCTCCAAAGTGTCCAATTTATCATCTAGAGTATCTCGTCAAGTGTGAAATGATAGACTGAGACTAAATTGGCAACTTTTTTGAAAATATGATTTTGGCCCAAACGCGAAAGGCATAAATTCTGAAAAAATTGTCACTTGTGGTCATTTTTATGTTATCTCAATTGTTGCCCCCAGATTGTACCAAAATGCCAAATCAGACATTCAGTTTACCTACTCTGCATCTAGCGTGTCTATTCATGTGTAAAATAATTGTCTGGGACTCAATGTTTAGTGGTAGGACACAAACAAGTTGTTAGGAACATTTCTTCGTAAAATTTGTTTTTCACTTTCATCTTATCTATTTTTCTGTCACCTATGAGCTCCAAAGTGTCCAATTTATCATCTAGAGTATCTCGTCAAGTGTGAAATGATAGACTGAGACTAAATTGGCAACTTTTTGGAAAATATGATTTTGGCCAAACGCGAAAGGCATAAATTCTGGAAAAATGTCACTTGTGGTCATTTTTATGTTATCTCAATTGTTGCCCCCAGATTGTACCAAAATGCCAAATCAGACATTCAGTTTACCTACTCTGCATCTAGCGTGTCTATTCATGTGTAAAATAATTGTCTGGGACTCAATGTTTAGTGGTAGGACACAAACAAGTTGTTATTAACATTTCTTCGTAAAATTTGTTTTTCACTTTCATCTTATCTATTTTTCTGTCACCTATGAGCTCCAAAGTGTCCAATTTATCATCTAGAGTATCTCGTCAAGTGTGAAATGATAGACTGAATCTAAATTGGCAACGTTTCTGAAAATATGATTTTGGCCAAACGCGAAAGACATAAATTCTGGAAAAATGTCACTTGTGATCATTTTTATGTTATCTCAATTGTTGCCCCCAGATTGTACCAAAATGCCAAATCAGACATTCAGTTTACCTACTCTGCATCTAGCGGGTCAATTCATGTGTAAAATAATTGTCTGGGACTCAATGTTTAGTGGCAGGACACAAACAAGTTGTTAGGAACAATTCTTCGTTAAATTTGTTTTTCACTTTTATCTTGTCTATTTTTCTGTCACTTATGAGCTCCAAAGTGTCAAATGTATCATCTAGAGTATCTCGTCAAGTGTGAAATGATAGACTGGGCCTAAATTGTCAACTTTTTAGAAAATATGATTTTGGCCAAACGTGAAAGTCATATATTCTGTAAAAATGTCACTTGTGGTCATTTTTATGTTATCTCAATTGTTGCCCCCAGATTGTACCAAAATGCCAAATCAGACATTCAGTTTACCTACTCTGCATCTAGCGTGTCTATTCATGTGTAAAATATCATTCTGGGACTCAATGTCTAGTGGTAGGACACAAACAAGTTGTTAGGAACAATTCTTCTTGAAATTTGTTTTTCACTTTTATCTTATCTATTTTTTTTGTCACCTATGAGCTCCAAAGTGCCAATTTATCATCTAGAGTATCTCGTCAAGTTTGAAATGATAGACTGAGCCTAAATTGGCAACTTTTTGGAAAATATGATTTTGGATTTCACACTTGATGAGATACTCTAGATGAGAAATTGGACACTTTGGAGCTCATAGGTGACAGAAAAATAGATTAGATAAAAGTGAAAAACAAATTTAACATTTTTACAGAATTTATGCCTTTCGCCTTTGGCCAAAATCATATTTTCCAAAAAGTTGCCAATTTAGGCCCAGTCTATCATTTCACACTTGACGAGATACTCTAGATGATAAATTTGACACTTTGGAGCTTGTTGGTGACAGAAAAATAGATAAGATTAAAGTGAAAAACTAATTTTACGAAGAAATGTTAATAACAACTTGTTTGTGTCCTACCACTAAACATTGAGTCCCAGACAATTATTTTACACATGAATAGACACGCTAGATGCAGAGTAGGTAAACTGAATGTCTGATTTGGCATTTTGGAACAATCTGGGGGCAACAATTGAGATAACATAAAAGTGAACACAAGTGACATTTTTCCAGAATTTATGCCTTTCGCGTTTGGCCAAAATCATATTTTCCAAAAAGTTGCTAATTTAGGCCCAGTCTATCATTTCACACTTGACGAGATACTCTAGATGATACATTTGACACTTTGGAGCTCATAGGTGACAAAAAAAATAGATAAGATAAAAGTGAAAAACAAATTTTACGAAGAAATGTTCCTAACAACTTGTTTGTGTCCTACCACTAAACATTGAGTCCCAGACAATTATTTTACACATGAATAGACACGCTAGATGCAGAGTGGGTAAACTGAATTCTGATTTGGCATTTTGGTACAATCTGGGGGCAACAATTGAGATAACATAAAAATGACTACAAGTGACATTTTTACAGAATTTATGCCTTTCGCGTTTGGACAAAATAATATTTGCAAAAAGGTTGCCAATTTAGTCTCAGTCTATCATTTCACACTTGACGAGATACTCTAGATGATAAATTGGACACTTTGGAGCTCATAAGTGACAGAAAAATAGATAAGATAAAAGTGAAAACATATTTAACATTTTTACAGAATTTATGCCTTTCGCGTTTGGCCAAAATCATATTTTCCAAAAAGTTGCCAATTTAGTCTCAGTCTATCATTTCACACTTGACGAGATACTCTAGATGATAAATTGGACACTTTAGAGCTCATAGGTGACAGAAAAATAGATAAGATAAAAGTGAAAAACAAATTTAACGAAGAATTGTTCCTAACAACTTGTTTGTGTCCTACCACTAAACATTGAGTCCCAGACAATTATTTTACACATGAATAGACACGCTAGATGCAGAGTAGGTAAACTGAATATCTGATTTGGCATTTTGGTACAATCTGGGGGCAACAATTGAGATAACATAAAAATGACCACAAGTGACATTTTTCCAGAATTTATGCCTTTCGCGTTTGGCCAAAATCATATTTTCCAAAAAGTTGCCAATTTAGTCCCAGTCTATCATTTCACACTTGACGAGATACTCTAGATGATAAATTGGACACTTTGGAGCTCATAGGTGACAAAAAAAAATAGATAAGATAAAAGTGAAAAACAAATTTTACGAAGAAATGTTCCTAACAACTTGTTTGTGTCCTACCACTAAACAGTGAGTCCCAGACAATTATTTTACACATGAATAGACACGCTAGATGCAGAGTAGGTAAACTGAATGTCTGATTTGGCATTTTGGTACAATCTGGGGGCAACAATTGAGATAACATAAAAATGACCACAAGTGACATTTTTCCAGAATTTATGCCTTTCGCGTTTGGCCAAAATCATATTTTCCAAAAAGTTGCCAATTTAGTCTCAGTCTATCATTTCACACTTGACGAGATACTCTAGATGATAAATTGGACACTTTGGAGCTCATAAGTGACAGAAAAATAGATAAGATAAAAGTGAAAAACAAATTTGACGAAGAATTGTTCCTAACAACTTGTTTGTGTCCTACCACTAAACATTGAGTCCCAGACAATTATTTTACACATGAATAGACACGCTAGATGCAGAGTAGGTAAACTGAATGTCTGATTTAGCATTTTGGTACAATCTGGGGCAACAATTGAGATAACATAAAAATGACCACAAGTGACAATTTTGCAGAATTTATGCCTTACGCGTTTGGCCAAAATAATATTTGCAAAAAAGTTGCCAATTTAGTCTCAGTCTATCATTTCACACTTGACGAGATACTCTAGATGATAAATTGGACACTTTGGAGCTCTTGGTGACATGAAAAATAGATAAGATAAAAGTGAAAAACAAATTTTACGAAGAATTGTTCCTAAACAACTTGTTTGTCCTACCACTAAACAGTGAGTCCCAGACAATTATTTTACACATGAATAGACACGCTAGATGCAGAGTTTAAACAGAATTTTGGCATTTTGTACAATCTGGGGGCAACAATTGAGATAACATAAAAATCAAGTGACATTTTTCCAGAATTTATGCCTTTTCGCGTTTGGCCATATATTTAAAAAGTTGCCAATTTAGTCTCAGTCTATCATTTCACACTTGACGAGATACTCTAGATGATAAATTTGACACTTTGGAGCTCATAGGTGACAAAAAAAAAATAGATAAGATAAAAGTGAAAAACAAATTTTACGAAGAAATGTTCCTAACAACTTGTTTGTGTCCTACCACTAAACAGTGAGTCCCAGACAATTATTTTACACATGAATAGACACGCTAGATGCAGAGTAGGTAAACTGAATGTCTGATTTGGCATTTTGGTACAATCTGGGGGCAACAATTGAGATAACATAAAAATGACCACAAGTGACAATTTTGCAGAATTTATGCCTTACGCGTTTGGCCAAAATAATATTTGCAAAAAAATTGCCAATTTAGTCTCAGTCTATCATTTACACTTGACGAGATACTCTAGATGATAAATTGGACACTTTGGAGCTCATAGGTGACAGAAAAATTGATAAGATAAAAGTGAAAAACAAATTTACGAAGAATTGTTCCTAACAACTTGTTTGTGTCCTACCACTAAACATTGAGTCCCAGACAATTATTTTACACATGAATAGACACGCTAGATGCAGAGTAGGTAAACTGAATGTCTGATTTAGCATTTTGGTACAATCTGGGGACAACAATTGAGATAACATAAAAATGACCACAAGTGACAATTTTGCAGAATTTATGCCTTACGCGTTTGGCCAAAATAATATTTGCAAAAAAGTTGCCAATTTAGTCTCAGTCTATCATTTCACACTTGACGAGATACTCTAGATGATAAATTGGACACTTTGGAGCTCATAGGTGACAGAAAAATAGATAAGATGAAAGTGAAAAACAAATTTTACAAAGAAATGTTAATATCAACTTGTTTGTGTCCTACCACTAAACATTGAGTCCCAGACAATTATTTTACACATGAATAGACACGCTAGATGCAGTGTAGGTAAACTGAATGTCTGATTTAGCATTGTGGTACAATCTAGGGCAACAATTGAGATAACATAAAAATGAACACAAGTGACAATTTTGCAGAATTTATGCCTTACGCGTTTGGCCAAAATAATATTTGCAAAAAGGTTGCCAATTTAGTCTCAGTCTATCATTTCACACTTGACGAGATACTCTAGATGATAAATTGGACACTTTGCAGCTCGTTGGTGACAGAAAAAAATAGAAAGATAAAAGTGAAAAACAAATTTTACGAAGAATTGTTCCTAACAACTTGTTTGTGTCCTACCACTAAACATTGAGTCCCAGACAATTATTTTACACATGAATAGACACGCTAGATGCAGAGTAGGTAAACTGAATGTCTGATTTGGCATTTTGGTACAATCTGGGGGCAACAATTGAGATAACATAAAAATGACCACAAGTGACAATTTTGCAGAATTTATGCCTTACGCGTTTGGCCAAAATAATATTTGCAAAAAAGTTGCCAATTTAGTCTCAGTCTATCATTTCACACTTGACGAGATACTTTAGATGATAAATTGGACACTTTGGAGCTCATTGGTGACAGAAAAATAGATAAGATAAAAGTGAAAAACAAATTTTACGAAGAATTGTTCCTAACAACTTGTTTGTGTCCTACCACTAAACAATGAGTCCCAGACAATTATTTTACACATGAATAGACACGCTAGATGCAGAGTAGGTAAACTGAATGTCTGATTTGGCATTTTTTGTACAATCTGGGGGGCAACAATTGAGAATAACATAAAAATGACCACAAGTGACAATTTTGCAGGATTTATGCCTTACGCGTTTGGCGAAAATAATATTTGCAAAAAAGTTGCCAATTTAGTCTCAGTCTATCATTTCACACTTGACGAGATACTCTAGATGATAAATTTGACACTTTAGAGCTCGTTGGTGACACAAACATAGAGAAGATAAAAGTGAAAAACAAATTTTACGAAGAAATGATCCTAACAACTTGTTTGTGTCCTACCACTAAACAGTGAGTCCCAGACAATTATTTTACACATGAATTGACACGCTAGATGCAGAGTAGGTAAACTGAATGTCTGATTTGGCATTTTGGTACAATCGGGTGGCAACAATTGAGATAACATATAAATGACCACAAGTGACTTTTTTTCCAGAATTTATGCCTTTCGCGTTTGGCCAAATCCATATTTTCCAAAAAGTTGCCATTTTAGTCTCAGTCTATCATTTCACACTTGACGAGATACTCTAGATGATAAATTGGACACTTTGGAGCTCGTTGGTGACAGAAAAATAGATAAGATAAAAGTGAAAAACAAATTTTAAGAAGAATTGTTCCTAACAACTTGTTTGTGTACTACCACTAAACATTGAGTCCCAGACAATTATTTTACACATGAATTGACACGCTAGATGCAGAGTAGGTAAACTGAATGTCTGATTTGGCATTGTGGTACAATCTGGGGGCAACAATTGAGATAACATAAAAATGACCACAAGTGACATTTTTCCAGAATTTATGCCTTTCGCGTTTGGCCAAAATCATATTTTCAAAAAAATTGCAAATTTAGTCTCAGTCTATCATTTCACACTTGACGAGATACTCTAGACGATAAATTGGACACTTTGGAGCTCGTTGGTGACAGAAAAATAGATAAGATAAAAGTGAAAAACAAATTTTAAGAAGAATTGTTCCTAACAACTTGTTTGTGTACTACCACTAAACATTGAGTGTCAGACAATTATTTTACACATGAATTGACACGCTAGACGCAGAGTAGGTAAACTGAATGTCTGATTTGGCATTGTGGTACAATCTGGGGGCAACAATTGAGATAACATAAAAATGACCACAAGTGACAATTTTGCAGAATTTATGCCTTACGCGTTTGGCCAAAATAATATTTGCAAAAAAGTTGCCAATTTAGTCTCAGTCTATCATTTCACACTTGACGAGATACTCTAGATGATAAATTGGACACTTTTGGAGCTCGTAGGTGACAGAAAAATAGATAAGATAAAAGTGAAAAACAAATTTTACGAAGAAATGTTCCTAACAACTTTGTTTGTGTCCTACCACTAAACATTGAGTCCCAGACAATTATTTTACACATGAATAGACACGCTAGATGCAGAGTAGTTAAACTGAATGTCTGATTTGGCATTTTTGGTACAATCTGGGGGCAACAATTGAGATAACATAAAAATGACCACAAGTGACAATTTTCCAGAATTTATGCCTTTCGCGTTTGGCCAAAATCATATTTTCCAAAAAAGTTGCCAATTTAGTCTCAGTCTATCATTTCACACTTGACGAGATACTCTAGATGATAAATTGGACACTTTGGAGCTCATAGGTGACAGAAAAATAGATAAGATAAAAGTGAAAAACAAATTTTACGAAGAAATGTTCCTAACAACTTGTTTGTGTCCTACCACTAAACAGTGAGTCCCAGACAATTATTTTACACATGAATAGACACGCTAGATGCAGAGTAGTTAAACTGGATGTCTGATTTGGCATTTTTGTACAATCTGGGGGCAACAATTGAGATAACATAAAAATGACCACAAGTGACAATTTTTGCAGAATTTATGCCTTACGCGTTTGGCCAAAAAAATATTTGCAAAAAAGTTGCCAATTTAGTCTCAGTCTATCATTTCACACTTGACGAGATACTCTAGATGATAAATTGGACACTTTGGAGCTCGTTGGTGACAGAAAAATAGATAAGATAAAAGTGAAAAAACAAATTTTACGAAGAATTGTTCCTAACAACTTGTTTGTGTCCTACCACTAAACATTGAGTCCCAGACAATTATTTTACACATGAATAGACACGCTAGATGCAGAGTAGTTAAAACTGAATGTCTGATTTGGCATTTTTGTACAATCTGGGGGCAACAATTGAGATAACATAAAAATGACCACAAGTGACATTTTTGCAGAATTTATGCCTTTCGCGTTTGGCCAAAATCATATTTTCCAAAAAGTTGCCAATTTAGTCTCAGTCTATCATTTCACACTTGACGAGATACTCTAGATGAGAAATTGGACACTTTGGAGCTCATATGGTGACAGAAAAAATAGATAAGATAAAAGTGAAAAACAAATTTTACGAAGAAATGTTCCTAACAACTTGTTTGTGTCCTACCACTTAACAGTGAGTCCCAGACAATTATTTTACACATGAATAGACACGCTAGATGCAGAGTAGTTAAACTGGATGTCTGATTTGGCATTTTTGTACAATCTGGGGGCAACAATTGAGATAACATAAAAATGACCACAAGTGACAATTTTGCAGAATTTATGCCTTACGCGTTTGGCCAAAAATAATATTTTCCAAAAAAGTTGCCAATTTAGTCTCAGTCTATCATTTCACACTTGACGAGATACTCTAGATGAGAAAATTGGACACTTTGGAGCTCATAGGTGACAGAAAAATAGATAAGATAAAAGTGAAAAACAAATTTTACGAAAAGAATGTTACTAACAACTTGTTTGTGCCTACCACTAAACATTGAGTCCCAGACAATTATTTTACACATGAATAGACACGCTAGATGCAGAGTAGGTAAACTGGAATGTCTGATTTGGCATTTTGGTACAATCTGGGGGCAACAATTGAGATAACATAAAAATGACCACAAGTGACATTTTCCAGAATTTATGCCTTTCGCGTTTGGCCAAAATAATATTTGCAAAAAAAGTTGCCAATTTAGTCTCAGTCTATCATTTCACACTTGACGAGATACTCTAGATGATAAATTGGACACTTTGGAGCTCATAGGTGACAGAAAAATAGATAAGATAAAAGTGAAAAACCAATTTTACGAAGAAATGTTCCTAACAACTTGTTTGTGTCCTACCACTAAACAGTGAGTCCCAGACAATTATTTTACACATGAATAGACACGCTAGATGCAGAGTAGGTAAACTGGATGTCTGATTTGGCATTTTTTGTACAATCTGGGGGCAACAATTGAGATAACATAAAAAATGACCACAAGTGACATTTTTGCAGAATTTATGCCTTTCGCGTTTGGCCAAAATCATATTTTCCAAAAAGTTTGCCAATTTAGTCTCAGTCTATCATTTCACACTTGACGAGATACTCTAGATGAAGAAATTGGACACTTTGGAGCTCGTTAGGTGACAGAAAAATAGATAAGATAAAAGTGAAAAACAAATTTTACGAAGAATTGTTCCTAACAACTTGTTTGTGTCCTACCACTAAACATTGAGTCCCAGACAATTATTTTACACATGAATAGACACGCTAGATGCAGAGTAGGTAAACTGAATGTCTGATTTGGCATTTTGGTACAATCTGGGGGCAACAATTGAGATAACATAAAAATGACCACAAGTGACATTTTTCCAGAATTTATGCCTTTCGCGTTTGGCCAAAATAATATTTGCCAAAAAAGTTGCCAATTTAGTCTCAGTCTATCATTTCACACTTGACGAGATACTCTAGATGATAAATTGGACACTTTGGAGCTCATAGGTGACACAAAAATAGAGAAGATAAAAGTGAAAAACCAATTTTACGAAGAAATGTTCCTAACAGCTTGTTTGTGTCCTACCACTAAACAGTGAGTCCCAGACAATTATTTTACACATGAATAGACACGCTAGATGCAGAGTAGGTAAACTGAATGTCTGATTTGGCATTTTGGTACAATCTGGGAGCAACAATTGAGATAACATAAAAATGACCACAAGTGACAATTTTGCAGAATTTATGCCTTACGCGTTTGGCAAAAAATCATATTTGCAAAAAAAGTTGCCAATTTAGTCTCAGTCTATCATTTCACACTTGACGAGATACTCTAGATGAGAAATTGGGACACTTTGGAGCTCATTGGTGACAGAAAAATAGATAAGATAAAAGTGAAAAACAAATTTTACGAAGAATTGTTCCTAACAACTTGTTTGTGTCCTACCACTAAACAGTGAGTCCCAGACAATTATTTTACACATGAATAGACACGCTAGATGCAGAGTAGGTAAACTGAATGTGTCTGATTTGGCATTTTTGTACAATCTGGGGGCAACAATTGAGATAACATAAAAATGGACCACAAGTGACATTTTTTCCAGAATTTATGCCTTTCGCGTTTTGGCCAAAATCATATTTTCCAAAAAAGTTGCCAATTTAGTCTCAGTCTATCATTTCACACTTGACGAGATACTCTAGATGAAAATTGGACACTTTGGAGCTCATAGGTGACAGAAAAAATAGATAAGATAAAAGTGAAAAACAAATTTTACGAAGAATTGTTTTCCTAACAACTTGTTTGTGTCCTACCACTAAACAGTTGAGTCCCAGACAATTATTTTACACATGAATAGACACGCTAGATGCAGAGTAAGGTAAACTGAATGTCTGATTTGGCATTTTGGTACAATCTGGGGGCAACAATTGAGATAACATAAAAATGACCACAAGTTGACATTTTGCAGAATTTATGCCTTTCGCGTTTGCCAAAATAATTTTGCCAAAAAGTTGCCAATTTAGTCTCAGTCTATCATTTCACACTTGACGAGATACTCTAGATGATAAATTGGACACTTTGGAGCTCGTTGGGTGACAGAAAAATAGATAAGATAAAAGTGAAAAAACAAATTTTACGAAGAAATGTTCCTAACAACTTGTTTGTGTCCTACCACTAAACAGTGAGTCCCAGACAATTATTTTACACATGAATAGACACGCTAGATGCAGAGTAGTTAAACTGGATGTCTGATTTGGCATTTTGGTACATCTGGGGGCAACAATTGAAGATAACATAAAAATGACCACCACAAGTGAACATTTTCCAGAATTACTATACCTTACGCGTTTGTCCAAAACTCATATTTTTTCCAAAAAAAGTTGCCAATTTATTTTCTCAGGTCTATCATTTCACACTTTACGACGATACGACTAGATGATAAATTGGACAATTTGGAGCTCATAGGTGACAGATAAAATAGATAAGATAAAAGTGAAAAACAAATTTTACGAAGAATTATTTCCTAACAACTTGTTTGTGTCCTACCACTAAACATGGCGTCCCCCAGAACAATTATTTACCCAAAAAAAAATTTACGAAGAATTTTTCCCAACAACTTTTGTGAAACCATAAAATTTAGTCCCAGACAAATTTAAAGAATAGAACGTAGAGCAGGTAGGTAAAATGAAGTATGGCATTTTACAATTGGGGCAACAATGGAGTAACATAAAAAAAACACAAGTGCATTTTTGTCGAATTATCCCCCTTTGCGTTGGCCAAAAAACAATTTCTAAAAAATTGCCATTTTTAAATTTAGCTACATCACACTGCGAGATACCTAGATGAGAAATGGAAATTTGGGGTAAGTAAAAAAAAAATAGATAAGAAACAGTGAAAAAAATTTTACGAAAAATTGTTTCAAAATTGTTTTCCCACAATAAAAATGAGTCACAGAATTTTTTTAACATGAAAGCACGCGATGCAGAAGGGGAAAGGAATGTTTATTTGGGGTGGTACAATTGGGGGAACAATTTAGAGAAATAAAAAAAGACCACGTGACAATTTTGAGAAAAAGTTAACGTTTTCTAAATAATATTTGCAAAAAAAATTTCCAATTTAGTTCAGTCTATCATTACTGACGAGATATTAGTGATAAATGGACACTTGGGCTCGTTGGGACAGAAAAAAAGATAGGTAAAAGTGAAAAAAAAAATTTAATAGAATTGTTTCCAACAACTTTT
>CAJHNH020005252.1:0-23886 GCA_905116865.2 Candidula unifasciata
TAGGGAAAAACACTTTGCGAAAAAGATAATTGAGATCATATTTACAGTCAGGTCTACTTCCTGTCCACAGTGGCAATCTCAACAGACATGGACAATACACATGCCAGCAAACTATGATCAAGGTGCCTACTACGTTCGACTCACGTTCTGATCGCACAGATACACCTATGTGGATATGTAGTGTCAATCCTCTGACCGTTATTTTCTCTAAACGACCCCATCACTCAAGGACTCAAGGCAGATGCATCACTTGATGAAAAGAATCCATACCCCCCCCCCCTTTTTTTTTTTTTGCTTTCTGAGCTACTCATTGGTGTATTACCAAATCAACATCCCGTTACCCAGCATCCAGGACCCCAGACCCACCCACCCCCAGCCCCCATCACAATTCACGTTGGTTGGTCAACAAACACAAAGTCCCGTCAAACCAACGTACCACATAGCTACACCGTGCCGACCCTACACACATGGCTGACACAAATCCATTCTAGAAAACACACTGACAGAATTTCGAAAGTTCCTCCATGATCTACCACATTCATCCGCGACAGTTTTACACGGGTTCAACAGAATAAATCATTGCTAAACTGTCACACGAGACATTTCCATTGGACTTAATTAAACACTTTGGTGCACACGTCCACCACACTTAAAACTGACTTAAAGCTGACTAACTGATTCAAATACCTCGCATTCTTACCAACAGCTGCCAGCTACTCGTGGGTCTCCACATTTCCGATAGTACTCGGGATGTTCGCAGTCACCGTGAATATCAAGCAACCTCACCAGCTGCACGTGGCTCAGATGTTTACACGTCACAACCCCGTCAATACAAAAATGAAAGCCCGTGTGTACGACATGCTTCACAAAGATCTGGCTGTATTAACTCTTTTTTCACCACGAGATAAATTTTTGTCGCACACATGGTTTACTCCCCTGTCTCTCTCGTCAAACAGGCCCCAAAACCAACAGGACTGCCCAAGACAGTTTTCCTGCTGTCCACATATCATGCGGCCCATTTTCCTTGGCGAGGCACATGCTGATGGTGATTATAACAGGAGTCAAGTACGGCAACCCAGACAAAAGCAAAAAAAAACAAAGCTTTCTTATATTCTAGGGTTCAGATATTGCTGGTTTTGAATCATTTTAAGCAAATATTTCCCCACCGACGAAAGCCGTTGCCGACGAGCGTAAAAATGCAAAGACATCAATGACTCGATAACTCACGAATCGTCGCGCTTTTGGCCCCTCCACAGCAACAAAACCTTTCATAAACAACACTCGTTTCACTAAAAAGACAGTAGCGAAAACAAAGCTCCGCAGTTGAGACTAGTATTCTGTGTGTCGACCTCGTCGAAAGAACGTCCAGTCCCTTTTCATTACGTCTGTGTATAGACAACAAAGAGAGCTAAATCATAACATGCCAAGAAGGAGGGACGGCCAGTCTGAAAAGGCACGAGATCTGGCGTGCGAGCAAGGTGAGGTGAATTCCTCGAATAGTTCCCAAATGTATATAGAGCTGAGTCGTGCTCCGTCGTCATCTTCAGCAGCCAGCGCAGAGCACCTTATGTGTAAAGACAAATTGGCTATGGATGAGCGATGTGCTCAAAATGACGCCGGTCGCGTTTATTTCCTAGCATACAATACTGTGTTTGTATCTTTCCTAATAAACTTTGCAATCTCAATGCAGTCGTCACATCTCACTATACGTTTGTACAGGTTACCAGTTTGAGCGTTGTGGACATTTTTTTTAATCAGTTGCCGCTATCATAAGTGAAACATGACAACTGTGGCCAAGGTCTTAGCTTAACGAGCGAGAACCCTGTCTGTGCTTTCTATTAACAAAGGATATGGAACACAGCGATGTGTTTACTGCAAATCTCTTATCTTTTGTGTGTACCTTATTCCCCAACCCCCATCCCACATCCCCCATTTATTAGGCTTTTAGTCACAGTTCACTGGAATAATTTCCAGATTGTTGCTCGGGCACCCACTCCTCTGCTGGAAAATCTTTTTCAAGCATATGCACATGCCCAACTGCGTATTCTGTTTGACACACAAGACCGCCTCCCCGCGCCCCCCCCCCCCCCCCCACACAACCTGCGCCTTTAAAAAAAATCTGTTATTTCTGAGCGCTATACAGGAGTGAAATAACAAAGAAGACTGTGGTGTAATTATGTGACATAAACACTTTTTTACATTCAAATTTAGGTGATGACTAAGTTGTAAAAGAAAAGTTTACATTACCATTAACTTCTACACATATTACAATCTATGGAGAGTAAACACTATATAGGTTTCAATATATTAATTATATTGAGTCATAATTCTGCTCAGTAATAAGCAGTAATATCTGTATTCTTGTTATGTACAGGTCTGTGTTATGTCGACTGCATGTCTTTTTATATTCTCATACGGGTTGGGCGTTGTGTCATCAATGCTATCATAAGGATTAGCCACAGCATCGTTTGCATATCCCGAGCTTTCTTCTGATTTTTTAAGCTGTTGTACTGTCTGTACCCACTGTAGTTGAGGCCATTGGGATTTCGTACGGCTGTCTGTTTAATGAATAGACAAATCAGTTTGAATTTGCACTATTGTAAAGTAGAAATGCATGAAGGTTTGACAAAATCGGTCGAGGATAGAAGAGTATCAAAGTTTGAGGTTTTAATTAAAACATTGGACCGGGAGTGCAAAAAGGGGAGAGGGGGGGGGCAGAAGGAGCTGCATAATGAGAAATTCACAAATTACTGCATCAATCAGTTAGAAAAAGAATATAGTAACACAACATTCCAAGACAGCTAAGCATGCAGCACGTATCTAATTGTGCTAAACTTTTGGATGAATGCATTAGTTTACAACTTCAATTGTCTTCACCTCTGCCTCTCCCTCTTCTCTCCTCTAATCTCTCTTTCTCTCTCTCTCTCTCTCTCTCTCTCTCTCTCTCTCTCTCTCTCTCTCTCTCTCTCTCTCTCTCTCTCTCTCTCTCCTCTTGAAACTACTCTGAGCAGTAGGAAAGACAAAGAACAGATCCAGCATAGGTCATTTTCTATGCTACATTTCAAAATCATAAAAGGTAACAACAAAACGAGTATATATAGCATGTCTTATACTGAATAACTAGATGTATATGTGGCACTAAAACATATAGTTGCAACTAAAAACGAGACGAAGCCCTAATACAATCTCTTGAGAACAGTCTTGTGATAAATCGGTGAACCATCAAAGATACAAAAAGCGGAGAATAAAGAGTTTCATAGAACAGCGAAATTAAATATCTGTTGAAAATCACCCCCTAATACTAGCATCATGGCAGCAAATAGACTGAATAGTTGGGTTTATAGAGAGCAGGTCAGACACACAGAGAGACAAATTTCGAGCACAGAAAAGAGATAAATATGAATACGCCACGTATAGGCAAAGAAGACAGAGGGGAGAGAATATTCATGCTGACTTACGAACAGATGTCGTCACTTATCGGAAAGAGAAATCCATTGAGATGCTAAACTCATAGTTTAAGAGATCAGTCAGCATTAAATGTGCGAGGTAGTCACTATCACTTTAGTTTGCTTAGTTTTCCCAATGATGGCGCATGGTCATCAGTACGTTCTACGTCCGGTCTGTTTTTTTTTTTTTTTTAACTAGCAATAAACTGTTTCAAAAAATAGGCTGCCCAAAAGTATTTAATCAGTCTGGTCCTGAAAAGTATTTCCAGGTCTTTTCCAGGTCCACAATCTGTTAGGATCTTGTATAATAATATTAGTATTTCTAGTTATTATTGTGTTTACATCAGGAACCATTCAACATTTGTTATCCTCTCTCATTTATTTCCCGCAAAACCATATCTGCACATAATTTCTTCATCCTTTTTTTTTTGTTGTTGTCCAACCTGTGCATTAAAATACATAGCACTACAGTTCTGTCCCTACTTTCATTCAGTGCTAAAGCTGCACATACTTGTTTATAAATATCATTGCTTTCTTCCTCTGTTCTGTCAGCCGTTAGCACGAAGACCTCTATAACATTAACATCTAATTATTTACTGCTCAAACTAACAGAACACGTTCTAATATTGTCATATATTCCTTGATTTCGTACAGTAGCCGGTTGACGGTCCAATGGTACCTGAAGCCCATACAGGTCCTTACCGAATGAGGTAGTTCTTAAACTCGCCTTAATGTCGTTTTACGTTCAAACGATTTGTTACAGAAGAGAAACTGAATTGTCGTAGACCGAGAGGCCAACCAAGAAGATTATTAAGTTATAATGTCCCGACAGATCTGTGCACTGGAAAACAGAAGGCAAACCAAAGAGATAGATGAAGGCCGGTGATATCTGCAGCAATTAACCTCAAAGAGTGGGAATGCTGAAGAAGAAGAAGATTTTAATAGATGTGATTTTTCGTTGTAAATACTCAAAATAGGATACAATTTATTCTGTCATTATGTTGATAATATGACTGTGAATTAGAAAGGGGTAAAGGGATTCTTTCCGACAATAAAACACTCATATTTATATTGTGGTACTTACAATTAGTGTGTTTATCATATTTCAGTTTTTCTGGCCTCACAGCTAAAGCGGTGTTGTTACTTGCTGGAACATCCTGGAGATTAATTTAAAATATTTCTTTTGTTTATCTACTTCAAATGTATGTATTAACAATAGAAAAGTGACTACGAATAAATCTCTCACAGGCACATATAACGATTGCATGAAAACAGTACTATAATATTAAAATGAACTGAAGTGTTGTCGTTGTGGTAACAAGTGTTTAATATTCCAGAATGTTAATATTCATATTGAATGGATGTTTTAAAATATATTTAAAAAACCAAAAACAATACTGAAAAATAAAGTCCACTGTAATTGCATGTCTTACTGCAGTTGCAGTTTTGCAGTTCTTCCCCTCCAGATCTGCAGTTGGCAAGATTATCTTCTCAAGGATGATAATTATGCATGTAAAAATTGAGGTATATCTTGTTCAACTCTTAGGTTACACTGAGCCCTTAACAGTAAAGGTTAACATTAAGTCAGCATCAGGCATGGATTCTTATTGCAGTAAAGTATGTCTTGATGGACGCGTGCGCGCGTGCGTGCGTGCGTGCGTGCGTGCGTGCGTGCGTGTGTGCGTGTGTGCGTGTGTGCGTGTGTGCGTGTGTGCGTGTGTGCGTGTGTGCGTGTGTGCGTGTGTGCGTGCGTGTGTGTGTGTGTGTGTGTGTGTGTGTGTGTGTGTGTGTGTGTGTGTGTGTGTGTCATTGTTAACGATCACTGACAATGTCCTATTGTCCAAGAAGCTTTGTTCATTTAATGTTCATTTAATCGTAGTCTTATCTCTGTTATTGTATACAGGACGGCTTGTCGCCAGCTCTGGTCATAAGCTTCAGCTAAGTCTAAAGATGGGGCTAATTGTTATTTTTGTTTTTCGATTGTTGAATCCTTTTTTTTTTTCACTTGGTCCTCTAGTTTCATTATTTGGTCCATTGAAGACCTATTGGCTCTAAATCAGCAATGCGTTTTACTAAATAAGTCTTTTGTCTCTACATGTGGAAAGTAATCTTTTAGTTAATAATCGTTTCGATAATATTTCCTAAATGGGATGTTAGCGAGGTGGGCCTGTATAAGTCTACTTTGTTGGGAGTTTTTTTTTTTTTTTTTTTTTTTTTAAATTTGAATATTTTTGGCGTGTTTCCATTGCCTGGGAATTTCTTCTTCTCTCTATGTCTCATTGAATGAATCTGTAATTTGCTTCAAAGTTCTTCCTGGTAACGTCTTCATTATTGTGCAGTTAAGAATGTCCGCTGATGCTGCAACATTGGATTTTCCATTTACAGCACTTCTAACTTCTTCTACTGTTACATCTACATCTCTGTAGTGTCCTTCTGCATTTAAATGTTGTAATTTGCCGGTTAGTCTGCTAAATTCTTCTCTCCTCACTCTCGCTTACTTGCCTAGTCTCTCATTATAGCGAACTTCATAACAGTACTTTCTAAAAATATCGACTTTCTCTAGGTCAATTATTTCCTATGTGCGTTTTTTAATAGCAGGAATCCTATATCTCTTCTTTTCTCCTTTAGTAGCCTTTATTTGATCCCATTCCTCATTCGCCAGGGTATTTATTGAAAGTTTTTGACAATAAGTCTCCCTCTTTGACTACTCGGTCGGCTTTATTCCTAGGGGTCTTATACGCATTAAAAAAAATTCTCCTGTTTTCTGTGTTGTCAACACTTTAGGTGTGGGTTTTTTTCCCGGTTTTTACGTACTTCTGGGCAACGGTCAGTCCACCAAGGGCCTGCGCGCCTATTCTATGTCTTAATGGCCAAGGCTAGATGTTTTACTTCTTTCCTCCTTAATGTTTGTAACTGCAATTTTGAGGATGCTATTTGTGAATCTCTCGGCATACAAATTTACTCGTTCTTCTTGGTCTCTTTCTATTTTAATTATTTCTAATAATTTAGATTCGGTCTCCTTATATATTCTTAAATTGGTAGGGCGGGTGTGGTCTTAAAGGTCAGTGTCATATTTTAGTTTGCAAAAATAATAATAATACTGGGCCGAATGACAGGTGAAAAATACTCTGTTTGAAATAATATGAAATGTATGAACATATATTTGAATAGACAACTTCATAAACCATGTTTAGAATTCCCCCCCCCCACCCCCCCCCCCCCAATCCACGACCCTTTTCTTTTGCAATTGTTGGGGCGAATTGGGGTGGGGAGGGAAAGGAGGCTGAAATCCCCTTTCAGATGGTTTCTGGTGTGTGAGGAGAGGGCTACGTCGGTAGCTAAATTCCTAACTCTTATTCTGTGAAAACCAACTGTGCTCAAATGTAATTGTTTCAGAGAACTGACTGGAACAATATTCATATATAATTTTCACACTCTCAAGGCCCGCCCTTTTTGGTTAGTTACACAGGATATCTTTCTCTCTAATCTGTTAGTATTTCTTCAGTCTCCTAGACATAACTGAATAATTTGTGTGGCAAACCCGTAGATATGTTTACACTGGCCACGATAACTTCTGCTGAAATTCCGTTTTTAATCTGCAATCTTCCCTTCCTTCAGCAGATTGACAGATTTTCTAATTTCCGCTTTACATTATACCTCATAGTTGACATCCATTTCTTTTTCTAAAGCATGGATATTTGTAGGGACCTCTAGGGGCTACCGAATTACTTCGAATTAGGGAGAACCTCTCCATGGCTAATTGTGAATGATGCAGTAGTTTGACTGTATATAAGGTTTCACGAGTAAATCTGAGCGTCTGGAAACAATTTGGGACATTCGTAGAAGTGTCCACAACTTTACAAGCAAATATTAGGTTACCACTCTGTCAGCGACATTCTGTGGCAAATGGAGGTAACTGCGTTAAATTTGGTTTTCTAACTTGGCACCCGGAAGAGAATCTCAGTCTTTGGAAAACCTATAAGATTCATAAAAGCGAACTATACACTTGATTTTACTTACCAACATATAGTTGTCAGTAAATATATCAGCATGTCTAAGAGCCACACAATCGTACAGGGATGATCTGTACCTTTTTTAAAATTTAAATGTGTGAGGTCAATTTGACTGGTTTTATTGTTGTCTAGTGATTCTTGTGTTGCCTTGTATACTCTTATGTGTGGGAATATGTTCCAGCTGGTCAGAGGTTACAACGCCAAACTCTCAGGCGGAAGATACCGATTCGACCCCTGGTAAGACACAAACAGCGACAGCAATAAGCAGGAGCCCTACATTCTTAGACTCAAGAGCCCCATTTCCCCCTCTCGCCCTGTCTACACCGCCCTAAAAGTAGTAAATTCAGTCAGTAATGACAGTTGACAGTTGGCTGCTGCAATCAGTCCTTGACACATGGAATGCAAATACATGATTGTTGGCCATAGTGTGTTCATTTTGACTTCCGACAGTGCTGGACATAATGTAAAGCAGAGAACGCTTTTCACAACAGGGACGCATTTAGAACATGACATTATACTTGTACTTGGGTAATAATTACGGAATTTACCCCACTTCGCTCTTGTACGATTTCGTGGGGATCTACCGCACGCTTGCCAAGTATCTAGGGTATATGTTTATAAATATCAGTCCTCCAGGCCTTCAAAGTGGATTCCTTTTGTTCACAAACCATGCCACTCACTCTACTTGGCACGGCGCATGCTGATCGTGCTTATAACTAGTGTAAAGTACAGTCAACCCAAACAAGAGCGCCGCCACTGTACATTTAACATGTCCTATTGAGATCAATAACATTGTTTACGAGTACTATGATACTACACCACGCCATGTATTAACATTTAGTTTCTTTATTATGGAAGAACACATTGCGACAAAGATGAATTGATGATCAGTGACTTACAGTCAGGTCTACTTCCTGTCACAGTGGCAATCTCAACAGACATGGACAATACACTACAGCAAACTATGATCAAGGTGCCTACTACGTTCGACTCACGTCTGATCGCACAGATACACCTATGTGATATGTAGTGACAATCCTCTGACCGTTATTTCTCTAAACGACCCCATCACTCAAGGACTCAAGGCAGATGCATCACTTGATGAAAAGAATCCATACCCCCCCCCTTTTTTTTTTTTGCTTTCTGAGCTACTCATTGGTGTATTACCAATCAACATCCCGTTAACCAGCCTCCAGGACCCCAGACCCACCCACCCCCAGCCCCCATCACAATTTCACGTTGGGTTGGTCAACAAACACAAAGTCCCCGTCAACCAACGTACCACATAGCTACAACCGTGCCGACCCTACACACATGGCTGACACAAATCCATTCTAGAAAACACACTGACAGAATTTCGAAGTTCCTCATGATCTACCACATTCATCCGGACAGTTTACACGGGTTCAACAGAATAAATCATTGCTAAAACTGTCACACGAGACATTCCATTGGACTTAAACACTTTGTGCACACGTCCACACACTTAAACTGACTTAAAGCTGACTAACTGATTCAAATACCTCGCATTCTTACCAACAGCTGCCAGCTACTCGTGGGTCTCACATTTCCGATAGTACTCGGGATGTTCGCAGTCACCCGTGAATATCAAGCAACCTCACCAGCTGCAAGTGGCTCAGATGTTTACACTCACAACCCGTCAATACAAAATGAAAGCCCGTGTGTACGCATGCTTCACAAAGATCTGGCTGTATTAACTCTTTTTTTTTCACACGAGATAAATTTTGCGCACACAGTTTACTCCCCTCGTCTCTCGGCAAACAGGCCCCAAAACAGGACTGCCCAGACAGTTTTCCTGCTGTCCACATATCATGCGGCCCATTTTCCTTGGCGAGGCACATGCTGATGGTGATTATAACAGGAGTCAAGTACGGCCAACCCAGACAAAAGCACCAAAGGCTTTCTTATATTCTAGGGTCAGATATTGCTGGTTTTGAATATTTTAAGCAAATCCACCACCGACGAAAGCCGGTGCCGACGAGCGTAAAAATGCAAAGACATCAATGACTCGATACTCACGAATCGTCGCGCTTTTGGCCCCTCCACAGCAACAAAACCTTTCAGAAACAACACTCGTTCACTAAAAAGACAGTAGCGAAAACAAAGCTCCGCAGTTGAGACTAGTATTCTGTGTGTCGACCTCGTCGAAAGAACGCCAGTCCCTTTTCATTACGCTGTGTATAGACAACAAAGAGAGCTAAATCATAACATGCCAAGAGGATGGGACAGCCAGTCTGAAAAGGCACGAGATCTGGCGTGCGAGCAAGGTGAGGTGAATTCCGCGAATAGTTCCCAAATGTATATAGAGCTGAGTTGAGGTGAGTCGTGCTCCGTCCTCATCTACAGCAGCCAGCGCAGAGCACCTTATGTGTATAGACAAATTGGCTATGGATGGGCGATGTGCTCAAAATCACGCCGGTTGCGTTTATTTCCTAGCATACAATACAGTGTTTGTAAATGTCCTTATAAACTTTGCAATTTCGTTGCAGTCGTCACATCTCACTATACGTTTGCACCGGTTACCAGTTTGAGCATTGTGGACATTTTTTTAATCAGTTGCCGCTATCATATGTGCAAATGACAGCAACTGTGGCCAAGGTCTTGGCTTAACGAACGATAACCCTGTCTATTAATAAAGGATATGGAACACAGCGATGTGTTTACTGCAAATCTGTAATCTTTTGTGTGTACCTTATTCCCCATCCTCCATCCCCCATTTATTAGGCTTTTTAGTCACAGTTCACTGAAATAATTTCCAGATTGTTGCTCGGGCTCTCACTCCTCTGCTGGAAAATTTTTTTCAAGCATATGCACATGCCCAACTGCGTATTCTGTTTGACCCACAAGACCGCCTCCCCCGCCCCCCCCCCCCCCCCCCCACAACCTGCGCCTTTAAAAAAAATCTGTATTTCTGAGCGCTATACAGGAGTGAAATAACAAAGAAGACTGTGGTGTAATTATGTGACATAAACACTTTTTTACATTCAAATTTAGGTGATGACCAAGTTGTAAAAGAAAAGTTACATTACCATTAACTTCTACACATATTACAAATCTATGAGAGGTAAACATATATAGGTTTCAATATATTAATTATATTGAGTCATAATTCTGCTCAGTAATAAGCAGTAATATCTGTATTCTTGTTATGTACAGGTCTGTGTTATGTCGACTGCATGTCTTTTATATTCTCATACGGGTTGGGCGTTGTGTCATCAATGCTATCATAAGGATTAGCCACAGCATCGTTTGCATATCCCGAGCTTTCTTCTGATTTAAGCTGTTGTACTGTCTGTACCACTGTAGTTGAGGCCATTGGGATTTCGTACGGGCTGTCTGTTTAATGAATAGACAAATCAGTTTGAATTTGCACTATTGTAAAGTAGAAATGCATGAAGGTTTGACAAAATCGGTCGAGGATAGAAGAGTATCAAAGTTTGAGGTTTTAATTAAACATTGGACCGGGAGTGCAAAAAGGGGAGAGGGGGGGGGGCAGAAGGAGCTGCATAATGAGAAATTCACAAATTACTGCATCAATCAGTTAGAAAAAGAATATAGTAACACAACATTCCAAGACAGCTAAGCATGCAGCACGTATCTAATTGTGCTAAACTTTTGGATGAATGCATTAGTTTACAACTTCAATTGTCTTCACCCTGCCTCCTCTTTCTCTCTCTCTCTCTCTCTCTCTCTCTCTCTCTCTCTCTCTCTCTCTCTTTGAAACTAACTCTGAGCAGTAGGAAAGACAAAGAACAGATCCAGCAGGTCATTTTCTATGCTACATTTCAAAATCATAAAAGGTAACAACAAAACGAGTATATATAGCATGTCTTATACTGAATAACTAGATGTATATGTGGCACTAAAACATATAGTGCAACTAAAAACGAGACGAAGCCCTAATACAATCTCTTGAGAACAGTCTTGTGATAAATCGGTGAACCCATCAAAGATACAAAAAGCGGAGAATAAAGAGTTTCATAGAACAGCGAAATTAAATATCTGTTGAAATCACCCCTAATACTAGCATCATGGCAGCAAATAGACTGAATAGTTGGGGTTTATAGAGAGCAGGTCAGACAACAGAGAGACAAATTTCGAGCACAGAAAAGAGATAAATATGAATACGTCACGTATAGGCAAAGAAGACAGAGGGGAGAGAATATTCATGCTGACTTACGAACAGATGTCGTCACTTATCGGAAAGAGAAATCCATTGAGATGCTATACTCATAGTTTAAGAGATCAGTCAGCATTAAATGTGCGAGGTAGTCACTATCACTTTTATTTGCTTAGTTTTCCCAATGATGGCGCATGGTCATCAGTACATTATACATCCGGTCTGTTTTTTTTTTTAACTAGCAATAAACTGTTTCTAAAAATAGGCTGCCCAAAAGTATTTAATCAGTCTGGTCCTGAAAAGTATTTCTAGGTCTTTTCCAGGTCCACAATCTGTTAGGATCTTGTATAATAATATTAATATTTCTAGTTATTATTGTGTTTACGTCAGGAACCATTCAACATTTGTTATCCTCTCTCATTTATTTCCCGCAAAACCATATCTGCACATAATTTCTTCATCCTTTTTTTTTTGTCCAACCTGTGCATTAAAATACATAGCACTACAGTTCTGTCCCTACTTTCATTCAGTGCTAAAACTTCACATTCTTGTTTATAAATATCATTGCTTTCTTCCTCTGTTCTGTCAGCCGTTAGCACGAAGACCTCTATAACATTACCATCTAATTATTTACTGCTCAAACTAACAGAACACGTTCTAATATTGTCATATATTCCTTGATTTCGTACAGTAGCCGGATGACGGTCCAATGGTACATGAAGCCCATACAGGTCCTTACCGAATGAGGTAGTTCTTAAACTCGCCTTAATGTCGTTTACGTTCAACGATTTGTTACAGAAGAGAACTGAATTGTCGTAGACCGAGAGGCCAACCAAGAAGATTATTAAGTTATAATGTCCCGACAGATCTGTGCACTGGAAACAGAAGGCAAACCAAAGAGATAGATGAAGGCCGGTGATATCTGCAGCAATTAACCTCAAAGAGTGGGAATGCTGAAGAAGAAGAAGATTTTAATAGATGTGATTTTTCGTTGTAAATACTCAAAATAGGATACAATTTATTCTGTCATTATGTTGATAATATGACTGTGAATTAGAAAGGGGTAAAGGATTCTTTCCGACAATAAAACACTCATATTTATATTGTGGTACTTACAATTAGTGTGTTTATCATATTTCAGTTTTTCTGGCCTCACAGCTAAAGCGGTGTTGTTACTTGCTGGAACATCCTGGAGATTAATTTAAAATATTTCTTTTGTTTATCTACTTCAAATGTATGTATTAACAATAGAAAAGTGACTACGAATAAATCTCTCACAGGCACATATAACGATTGCACGAAAACAGTACTATAATATTAAAATGAACTGAAGTGTTGTCGTTGTGGTAACAAGTGTTTAATATTCCAGAATGTTAATATTCATGGAATGGATGTTTTAAAATATATTTAAAAAACCAAAAACAATACTGAAAAATAAAGTCCACTGTAATTGCATGTCTTACTGCAGTTGCAGTTTTGCAGTTCTTCCCCTCCAGATCTGCAGTTGGCAAGATTATCTTCTCAAGGATGATAATTATGCATGAAAAAATTGAGGTATATCTTGTTCAACTCTTAGGTTACACTGAGCCCTTAACAGTAAAGGTTAACATTAAGTCAGCATCAGGCATGGATTCTTATTGCAGTAAAGTATGTCTTGATGGATTTTAGTATTTATATGTCCTTCAATGTATTTATGCATTCATACATACTTTCACAAAAGTGTTCCACTTTTTTTGAGTACCTTTCATACCAAAATAGACGAATTAATGTGAGAAATAAAGAGAATGTTTTTAAGGGATTATCTCACGTTAAGGTGTTCCTGGTACTTTTGTGTGTTCTCAGTCATAGGGCTATCATGGCCACTAAACATAGCTGGGGTTTCACTGATGCTTGGAACAAAATTGTAATAGCCACCACCGACATTGACCTGGTGGTTATCGGTGCTATACTGATTGTTGTATTGATTTCTCACTGTGAAAAAACGGGGAAAAAACACATTAGGCACGATAACGGTAATAAACACATAAAGACAGTGGTTAAATTTTGTATGTGGTGCTCATTATAATGATAATAAGGAGGATAACAAGTCATCTTCACAGAACACAATAAAGTTTAGGATTCTAAGCACATATGTGTGGCTCAATTACTAAATTAATTAATTTGTTCCACTGTCCTTAAAGTACCAGAGTTTGATGAAAGCCTCGGATGAGCCAGGAGTAAAAGATCGTTCTGGTGGCTTCCATACAATGGTAAGTGATTCACACCGCACAAAATACCTGACCTTATGTCTGAGAGCTCAGGAATCTAAGCACGGCCGCTCGTGCCCTCCCAGCTTTGACGTGGCGCCATCCAGTAAGTGTTTTTGAGGGAGCAAAAGACCCCTCCCCACCCTCTATATATTGATGCTCTTTTAAAAAGCAATTTTTTTTAAATATTATTTTACCCTACAGCGCGTATAACTAATTTTTATGATTATGATTATTATTACTATTATCAATTATTATTATGATTATTTGTAGTACTATTTTTTTTTGGTAAGAATTGCAATGGGCTTGCGGTCCGTTGGTCTTGGGTTAGAATCCGTTCGTAGCCGGACTCTTTTTTAAAAAAAAATGACTTTGGCTCCTAGGTCGACCAAAGCTTGAGTGGGTACAAGGTAAAGTCCTGGGAAGTACGAAAAAAACACATCATCAACGCCATTACAAACATAACTTCAGATATGCTGAAACGTGTTCTTTAGCAGCGGAGGACACGCATCCAGATGTGTTTTTAAAACAATGGTTGTCATGTAGAGTACATTGTATTTTTTTTTTTTAATTCAAAATAGTTTTCCTAAGCAATATTTTTTTTCTATTGTTTGTTTTGGGGGGATATAGATCAGTGCGTCTATTTTATTAGAGATGGTATGATAATATATGCATGTCGGTGTTCTTGGAGATGGTGTAAAAACACCAACCCTAATAGTGACAGCTAGCTTAATAGACGAAAAAAAAAAAAGAATGAGGCAAGAGATAAACACCTGTATGTCTTAACCACTTTCCGGGGAAAAAGGGGGGGGGGGGGGGCTGGAGAACTGTCTCCCCCATAATGTCTTGCATAATTAATATTAGTGAATACTTTTATTGTCTATGATTTATATTACATACCTGAAGAATTTTCATGACAGGTGTCTGTCATTGTAGACACTGTGTTGGATTTCACAGTTTCCGTTCTGTCAGATTTATAGCTCTGAAACCTGCGTAGAGTTTGCTCGCGATCATCCTTTGTATTCCTGCGTCTCCTAAACAATAAAACAGACATGACGTTATTTTTTCTAGGACAGATGGCAATGATATCTGATGGTAATACTTTATTGTTGTGATGTATGGAAGCGCTCACGCCTGGCAAAGACTCCTTCACACCCCATAGAAAATTTTGCAATCAGGGTGGCAGTTGTTCTGGTCGGATTACTTCCTCTTACCAAGAAGAAGAATGCCTAAGTGTTGACTTTTGTAGACCGTTCTACTGCTTAGGCGGAAGCTATCTACTTCGCAAGATTGACACCAAGAGTGTAGCGGAGGTATTGATTATTATATTCACCCATGTTGGATTTCAACAGCAAATACTGTGAGATATTTGGATTTTAGTTTCGAGGTAGAGTGCTGGAGAGAGTGTTCCAAAAATAAAATCTCGTCAAATCTGTATCATTCCATACCGGCCTCAAGCAAACGGTCAAAACTTAGGCTTTAATGGGACACTGGTATCCCTTTTAAAACGACTGATGCAAGAAACACCAGATAGGTGGGATTAATAAGTGCTTGCAGCCCTATTCGCCTATCGAGAAGTACCACATACTTCAAAGGTATTTCCCCCTACAATGTTGATATTTGGAAGACCTTTATCTGACCACTTGCCAATCTAAGAAGTACAACGAGAGAGAGAGAAAGAGAGAGAGAGAGAGAGAGAGAGAGAGAGAGAGGGAGATAGAGAGAGAACGAGAGAGAGAGAGAGCGAGAGAGATAGGGAGTGAGATAGAGAGAGAGGTAAGTGAGTCAAAGACCTTCATGGCACTATCTACGGCTAAAGTGTTAGAAGGTAGAGAAACAGCGGTAGTGGAGTATCATTTTCACTTCAGGGAGTCCAGGAAAGATGTAGAGGTAACTTTCTCTTTCTTTCAGAAACACACCATCGCACAACTTCTGTCCGAGAACCATTCTATTATGACATAATAAAAAAGGGCGCACTTCGTTAGTTGAATTCGACATGACGCTGGTGAGAGATGAACCGATCGCCAAAGCTCTTATCATATCATTTTCTTAAAATTGGAATCAGTGTCAAATGAGACTGACTTTTTATTAAAGAAAGGTTGATCTCTCCCTCGAAGTTCCCTTTCAGTGCGCTTGTGGTATTGTTAGGGATGCCTTCACTTTAGCTCTGTGTGTGATTTTCTGACATAAACAAGGTGACGGTTTTTTTTTTAACGGAAACCCTTCCTGATCAGAGTCTTTTTTTGTTGTTGTTGTTGTTGCTAGGGTCAAAAGGGTCAGTTGTTTTTTTTTCCTTCTAAAATTGGCTTGTGCAAAGCTTATTATCAAATCTATGTTAAGAAAGAAGATCGCAAGTTTCTGAAACTTGAGTCTTCAAAATTCTCATTATGAATGTAATGTTCTGCCTTTCGGGCTTTCCAATTTTGCTTACATATTCACCAAAATAAGGAGGTTTCTCTTTGGTCCTCTGAAAGATCGCTCCATTATCAGCTTTATGTATGATATAATGGTGGCATCTGATAAATTTAAGAAACACAATAAATCTTTGCGATAACTTCTGCGGAGACTTCGGGAAACTGGACTCACGGCTTGTCCAAAGTCGTGTAAGCTGGCCTGACAGAATTTGAATTTCCTTAGAAAACTGTTTCACAAGGAACCATCAGCACAGAGCCAAGGCGCATTTAGAAACCCAGCAAGCCACACAGGCCTCAAACTACCAGAAATTCATAAAGAATTTTAATTCGATAGCTGCACCTTTGAGGCACTGAGAAAGACCGTTCTGAGAATATACATTGAACCCCATCGACATCACCGATGGTACAGCTTCCTGATCTGACCACCTTTCACTTTACGTTCAGACGTTAGTAACATTGGAGTTGGATCCACGTTGTTGCATCCTGGAGAGCAAGCCCTTCGAAACTCTTTCCCTGAGCGTATGCCAGTAGGACATTTAATAAGCAGAACGACAGTATTCGTGTATTGAAAATAAATGTTTAACATTAGTTTAGAAAGTCTAGAAATTTCGGCATTTTTTGTGTTGAGTGCAGTTTACTCTACAAACTGTTTCGTGATTTTGGCTGCGTTCACCCACTTAAATCCGAGGTTCATGAGATGATCTGCAACCCTATTCTTTGACTGTGGAATATATCACCGGAAACTAGAATGTAGGGGAAGATTAATTAAGCCGTCACTCCATGTTAAGTTATTCACTGACCGAATAGTGAACAGAGTGACGATGTTCCTAAACCCGAAGACACATAAATGTGTTTTGCTGGTTTTGAAAGGACATGACACGCTCTTTTTATTTTGGGTGCTCTGTCACGGGGCCAGCAAAACGCCCCTGTGCCAGTGATTCACCGCATAATATATACACTTTGCAAATGATTTGATGTTGAATGTAGACTATTCCAGCCTGAGTAAATAGTGCCTTGTTTATCAGAATAGGTCACAAATGAACCTTTTCTAATTCTAAATTATTTGTGAGTGAGTTATATTGTTAACTAGCTGTACCCTGCCACGCGTTGCTGTGGCCCAGAATAGTAAAATGTAAAAGAAAGAAAATAGCTCTCAGCTAACAGTGTCTGTCATATCCCCCTCCTCTGCCCTCGACCCAGTCATATCTCCCTCTCCAAAGGTTTGAAAAATCATCCCTTGCGAAATTATTAAGAAAGAAATAGTTAAGAAATAAGAAATGAGAACTCTAAAATAATGTTCTAAGCTCTCTCATCTAGCTGTGTCTAACATAACACCCCCCTCCCCCCACCCTCTTTCCCCGATTCATATCTCCCTCTCCAAAAGATTAAAAAATCATCACCTGGCGAAATTATTAAAATAGAAATAGTTAAGAAATGAGAACTGTAAAGTAATGTTTTAATCTCTTTTAGTTAACAGTGTCTGGCATTAACCCCCTCCCCTTTTTTGTAACCCCTCCCCACTAATCATATCATACTTACTGAAGGATGAGAAATTCATCATCTGACGAAATATTGTGACTAAATTTAGCTTGGTATCTGTGTCTACCCCGACTAAAAGGGGTAGCATCGATTTGTACTGAGAAGTAAATGTGGCCAGTGTAACAGCTACGACATCACCCATCCAGTACCAGTGCTATTGCTACCACTACCACCACCACCATCACAAGAACAAAAACTGTCACTACAGTCTGTGTAGGTCGGTGTAGAGAGAGCAGTTAGCGCCGCATGCTGTCGTCATGGACTGTTTAGTTTAATTTTGCCCCCGACATAGGGAAAAAAATTCATCACCTAACCAGTGATTGAACCCACAGTAAAAAGTATACTATACTAACAAATAGCGGAGAAAAATACCCTGCACCCGTCATCCCTCCCTCTCCGAAGGGACGATTTTTAATTGAGCTTTGCATTCGTGTCCACCCAAACTAAATTGGACTGTAAGTCGTCTTAGTAACCAGTTTGTCATCGCATAATAGTTTTTGATCGAGTGAAGCGTCGCGGGGAGGCTAATTGGGACTTTGCTGAAATCGGATGTCTTTGAGCAAAAGGTGCAGATATCAAAGCCTAGATGAAAACCACAACACAAAGTGGCAACAGAACAATTATCACCCAGCGGGGAATCGAACACCGGTCACCCGTGTGAAGGGTTGAATACTTACAACTATACTACCAAAGGCTGAAGAGATTGGGTCAAATATCACAACCTATCTGTAAACCATAACACAACGTGCCAACGGCCCTTTCAAAGGCGAACGAAGATTGCCCGTTACATGAACACTGAGCATCACGTCGCCGCTATTGCAGGATAGCTGTAAACCCTAAAACCTAAAAAAGGCGTAGATATCACAGCCTGGCCATAAACCACAACACAACGTGCCAGCCGCCCAGTTAAAGTCCCTCATTTTTTTTATATTACCAAGCGGGGAATCAAATGCGGGTCACTCGCATGATAGGCAGATTTTTTACAACTACGCTACCAAAGACTCAATACGCTTGTAGACGACGTACGAAACACCATTCGGCCCTGGGGTGGACTTGCCGCTAGCTCTTTTCACAACTTCTTCGACCTCAGACCAAAAGGGAGGCATCATTTTAAATGGTGCCTTCGGCAACTCTGACCGCTTCAGGCCGCTGGTGATCTCTGGGTTGTCATCGAAAGGCTCATTCCTCTTCTTATCTGAGTACATCTTGCGGAGATGTGACTCGAGCTTCTCTTAACCGCCCACCAGAGTCCTAGATTTCGGTTACTCGAACAGACCTCGGGCAAACTGGAATGAGTCCCTAAAGAATTTCTCTCATTCCCATTTGGTTCTCCTTCTGTTGTTACAGAAACACTAAACGTAACAGAGGGCACTGTGTCTGGCTCTCAAGTGCAAACCAGACTTCGTGCAGCCCCACCAGTTCGCTGCCTGTAGCTGCTTTGAACCGTTTTCTGAGTGTGTTTTTGTCTGCTCTGCACTTCTCAATGTCCCTTTGCCTTCTGCTTTTACCTTGCGTGACACCCGGCTGCGTCTTCTCGACTGTCCAGAACTCACAGGAACAGTGTTCTTATATTATATTACTAAACCGTGTTAGCTTGTCACCTAGATATTTTTTCCTAATTTCATGATTTATTTTCTTACACAGTGTACCCTCCAGCTAGCATCACGACACTCTATCGCCTGCAGGTGGAAACCTTAATCTTCGAACGCACTTCTTCAGTAATGTAACATTTTAGTAACATTTTATATTTATAATTGGGCAGAGATTTTTTTATCACAGTGCCTAGTAGACAGTAGGAACTTTGTGTGTCGTACTGCCATAGGGTGCGAGAATTCCAGTTCAGAGCTGCCACTGGTGTATTTCGTTGATGGAACTGCGGAGTGAGCAGTCCTAGATTATTCTCGTATATCAAATGAGTACCTGGCGCCAAAAGCTTACCTTTACCTTGTTACATAACTTTTGCTATGATGATTTAAAACTGTGACCTTTGGCAGTCCAGGAGTCATTCTTGACTATGTGAGACGTTATTTGCGTCTTACCATCCTATATGTCATTTTTCCTTGTAAGTCACTTGAGATTTTCTACATTGTTGAACTTATTACATAATGCATCGTTATCCTGAAATGAGCTTTGTTTGTGGCTTGTATGTCACAGTTCACATTAGCTAGGTCTTTGCATGGTTTGGTTATTCTATCAGATTTGTGTGTCTGTGTGTGTGTGTGTGTGTGGGGGGGGGTGTGTGTGTGTACTGTGGTTTTGACTGTAATGGTGATTCTGTCCAGTCTGTGGTGAGATGATCTGGCACAGTTTACCCTGGAAATTCTTTAGTGCTAAATACTTGAGCTACCCCATCCCAGAAGTGATGTTGGGTGGTTTTTGAAGCATCGGGTTTTGCTGCCTAGACCAGTACGAGCCACCATCCCAGAGTGTCTTATATAATTAGTAGAGACCTTAATTTGGTTACGTGAAAACCCGTCTTGTGACAGGGAGTCTAGTCGTGGACTGAAGTACAAGTACGTTTATGGTATCGAAAGAACTTCACAGTATAGAAAGGAATGGAGGGAAATAGTATGAGCCCGAAAAAGTTGTGGTGATTTCTAAAACAATTAGATATTTAAAAATAAACAAACCGAAAGGACCCTTGTAAATGTTGGGGCAGTTCCTCAGGAATATAAACATAAGTATAAATGTTTCAAAACACTAGGCAACAATTTAGTTTGTTCTCCAAACTCTAGGCCAGACAGCCACACACACACACATCGGAATGAGAGCAAAGGAGTATGTGATGTGATTCCAAACCCCACATCCACTGTGGAAGTAATGAAAGATAAATGGTTGAATGAAATGAATAACTTGAATGAAGTGAATGACTTGAATGACAGTATAGAGACTGGAAGTATCCAGAACATAAGAGAAAGTAAGAAAGTAGAAGGTATACATGAGATAGCGGCAGTAATGAGAAGTATGACTGCAGAAGAACAAAAGTTGAGAAAAAGCAATGAGAAGATTGAAAGGAAGAAAGATAATAGTATAAAAGGCATGTATCCAAATCCCAAATCCAGTGTGCAAGACCATGTACATAAAAAACAGAAAAACAAGTATTGTAAAATGAAGATGCCGAACATAAAAGAACAGAAGATTAAAAGTGAAAGTGGTAGTCATATTCAAACAAAAACGAAGATTAATTTAAACCACTTGACTCATGGGTGTCAAAATAACAATTTTATTGAATGTACTTGCAGTCAAAAGTCTTACAGGTTTTTGGAACCGGAAAGGAAAACAAAAAGAGCAAGAATAGGTTGTTGGGCAACCAGAGGTAATCACGACCCAAGAGACTCAAGGCGAGCACATCAAGATAACCGTTCACAGCGTTTGTTCCAGTATGTGTGGTAACTGCAACACATATTGTTCATCATATGCCAAGTTCTATTTGCAACAGGTGGAATGAATTTACAACTATTCTATACTATCAACATAATTCATGATCTACAACTTTTAGGAATTATCTATACTGTTCCCAAAGGCTTTTCTATCTCGAAACTATATCTGTCCATAGGAATTTGTCAAATTCTGAAATGTGGTACACTATTAGCATTAGTGCTTTTGAAACTATTACTTTTAGATCAGGTCTATTTCAAACACTTTCCTCATTCTGAAACTTTGAATTGTTGAAACCAGTTTTAATTTGTCATGAATTTTAATAAAATGAACTTTGTTTTAAATTAATGGTTCATAAACATGTGAATACCACCTTGCAGCATATATCTGGTACAAAAGTACTTATTACTGATGAATTGCAGAATTGAGTAAAATCTTTGTTGTAAAATAAATCATGTGAACATTTTGAAACAATATTTTAAAAAATGTGATGCCAATCATCAAATTATTGCAGATCTAGATGTATCTTTTACACATGCAGACATTATTTTCTAGTTTTATATTGGTCACAGAAATTAACATCTACACAGCAGAAGTACAGCACATTTGAGAAGGAAGCATTAGCATTAGATCTGAGTCTAAAGAAATTTCAAAAGTATTTGTTGGGTAAAGAATTCACAATCTTAACTGACAATTTAGGTCTTATTAAATTGATGACCATGGAGTCAACAAACAACGCTAGAGTGTACAGGTGGGCTCTATTGATTGCACAGTTTAAATTTAAAATACAGCACATCAAAGGCATCCACAATCACCTGCCTGATGTAATGTCAAGATTATAAGAAGTCTGTTTTAGTATGTATGTTTGATTATATGATTTGTAATTGTTGATCGACACATATGATTGATATATATGTATATGTATTATGTATAAATTGTGTATATCATGTCATTGTGACGAATACTGGACAGAGACATAGAGTGACGAGACGAAATAGTTTGGAATTGAATATGAAAATTTATTAACTACAAAACGTAAACAATATTTTAGAATTGAATATGCAAATTTATGACGATGAAATATGCTTTTTAATGTGTTGAACATGTAATGTCACTCAACAATTGAAATGTATACAGGGAATTTAAGTGATTAACATACCAGGAAATACATTGTAATATTTTTGAAAACGTAAAGGGAGATAAGTATGAGAAATGTAATAAAGACTGGTGGGAAATCACTATAGGTAGGGGAAATAAAATCCATAGCACCTATAAGGGGAAATAAATGAATATACAATGGAAACAACATCAGTGGATGTTCAGTGAGCATAGTGGCAAGGGTGGGACATTACGGGTTTACATTATTGTTCCATAGCCGTTATGGATTTCCGCACTTGAAAGAGTAGTGCCTGGGGTGATTTTATGTCATTTGACAGACTGTGGGATGAGGTGGGAAACGCGTAGAGCCTTTATGGTCTTCCGCAATTGAAAGAGTATTGCCTGGGGTGTTGATTCCATTAAGCCACATAATACTCAAAGGAAAAACATGAATTACCCAAAGGGGTGAAATAAATTTTTTACCTCTGATACCAGTGAAAATACCCAAGCATTACATAAAATACACTCCTATCCATTAACGATAATGAAAAAAAAGTGAACTTTTTTTAATACGGGGGAGGGAGAATGCAATGGGGGATATTTTCACCCAGATTAGGATGGTTGAGGGGAAGGCCCAAAGCTGACCTAAAACACCGAGATAGTCCGGATACTCGGATTCAACGAGAATCTGGAGATAGGTGAAGACCATTAGTTATCACGGGTATCACGATGATGCGACCCAAGGTTGCCACGTGAAATGTAAAGGACCACCACGTGTTGTCACGGGAAACTAACCCGTGGTATAAGTCAGACTTGACTCTGGTCAAGTTTAGTTTGTGTCGACCTGTTGGAGTGAGAGGACGTGCGACTAAAAGTGAGAATGTCAACGTGAGAGTGCTTGTGGAGAAAGGAGACTCTGCCGACGAAGTGTGAAGCCGAGATCGACCATGCCAGTGTGTGAGATGGCCAGAAGCTCAACGTGAATCCATGGGAGCCGACTTTGGTCCGTGAATGCTTGAAGAAGACTGCTCGCTGAAGGCTGCATGAAGTTGTGTGCGAGAGCTGTTTACTAGGACACCGACAGGACATTCTTGTAATTAAGTGTGAATACGTCAATAAACTCATGTCTCGTAAGCTCTCATCGGTGTCGGCTTGTGCCAGTTGTGTAACGTGGAGCGTGTGAGAAGATCATCCACCACACACGCATGAACACTGCCTAGACAACGAGAAGAAACACACACCACTTATTACACACACACACACACACACACACACACATATATATATATATATATAATTGTATACATAGTTTATGTAACAAGAATATCATCAGCATGCAGGGCTGTTTTGCGTAAATTTGTAGATTTGGTGAGTCATTGTCTCCAGATATGTGTATTTAAAAAGCAAGTTGGACAGTGCTCGTAGGTCATTCTAAGCCATAGTTGGTACTGGGACATTTTCTGAGAAGTGAATGAAGTCGGCATTATATTGACCACATGACTAATCGAAGCCGCTTGAACTACAATAACCTAGGTGTAGTGAGTCATTTTCTCCCCATTAAGTTATGCCCAATAGATGACGTCAGTAATAAATGTAAGGCGAATGTTTTGA
>CAJHNH020005252.1:23903-34674 GCA_905116865.2 Candidula unifasciata
AAGTTTTGGGGACAGCTAGCCCCCCTTTACAAAAGAAACCCCCATCACACAAAAACATTTTATTAAAACATATTTATTTCCAACTCTGTGTACCAGTGCCAGACGGTCACTCACAACAAACCATAAAAGAAAATAAGTTAAAACCACGAAATGAGATGTCTGAGAAGGGCTGCTAGGAGTGACCAAAGAGATAAGATCAGAAATGAGATCATAACGAGAACAAGTCGGAGAGAACCAATTCTGGGATTACATTACAAAGGACAGCAAGTGTGAAATGGTTTGCCCACTTAGAAGAGAATGGCCTTGTGACCACATACCATACAAAGCATACATGAAAGAGAAGAAGGACGTAGAGCACGGGGTAGACCACGAAACAAGGAAATTTTAAGGAGGATAACATTCAGAGAAAACTCTTAAAACAGCAACGATGTGCCTATGGTCGAGGCAGCCCAGAAGAGCTAGAAAACAAACCCTTATATCTCCCTCGACACCCACAGCGGTTAAAAGAGGAAGTGAAGTAGCAAGTTGGACAGTGCTCGTAGGTCATTCCAAGCCATAGTTGGTACTGGGACATTTTCTGAGAAGTGAATGAAGTCGGCATTATATTGACCACATGACTAATCGAATGCTGCTTGAACTACAACAACCTAGGATTAACAAACTATGCCAAGTACTCCTCATAACGTTAAAAAAGACCATTGCCTTTTAATCCACTTACCTCCAGATTAGCACACCAAAAGCAATCAGTGCAACCAGTACAACGAAGGCGACCACTGGTCCCACTATTGCAGCTACAGGGGGAGAGTCATCTGATGGTTTAATAACATCAATTAGGAAACAGGAAACATCACATGATAGAAAGTGTGCTTGTTGAAGTCAAGACCGTGTGGCAATATACGGACTGACACATCTATTTGTTGCATTATGCGACACCATAAGGCATCTACCAGATCTCTATAAAACTACTAGATCTAGTTAAAAGTTCGAGTCCATAGGTCGACTTCATTGCACTTGTCATACAGCTTGGTCTTGCTTAGCATCTTATTGACCTTCGCAAACATTGCACTTCTCACCGAACGATGTAATAAGTATAACGAGCCAATGACTTCAGAGCACGAAGCTGAAGGCTTGCCCCCTTCTCCACTGAGAACACCCCCTACACCCGCCCTTTACAACAGCAACATTAGCAATAACAATAACATCAACAACAAAAACATATATTTTCACAGGTTATCTTATAAATCAGTCTTATTTTGAGAAATATACTGCTTGTTTGGTGGGCCGCGAGTATAATATTTTGAGAAACCTGTTCTATATCAACACAGTCGGATAGGTCATCACACATTACTAGTTCATCATAGGCAGGTAGATCATCACACATTATCTGATCATCAATCAGCTAGATAGTCACACATTATTAAATAATAATAGTCAATAAAATGTCACAGCTATTTGTATCAGAATTTAAACACACCATGTCGTATCAATTTGGATTTGCTTCTTTTTATCGAATTTCAAAATGTAATTTACCGTTTGTTTTTTTTTAACTTTTAAATTTAAAATAAAGGGTACAAATAATAAAATTACTGAATGTAAATTTGCCTCGAAAAACATCAACAGCCAAAAAATGTTGGGTAAGCCCTGCAAAGTCCAGTAAAGCAGTGATGTGCCATTAGTCATATTTTTGAGTCATGGGGCCGCACGCGACAACTAATTGAAGTATCTTTACATAATTTATTGCCAATTATTTTTTAAATTACTCAAACATTGAAACACACAATTGCATACGCGTGGTGTATGCGTCCTGCCAAACTCAAGAAAGTGAAGTATTTAAGTAGCTAAAAAAAAAAAAAAGGGGGGGGGGGGGGGGGGACATTTTACACTGCAACACAGACTTGTATGTTGCAGTTACTATCACATTGTTTACAATTTACACCTGTTTACGACCATGTTTAGTGTTTTGTCCTGAGGCTTCGTCTTCCCTGTCTTCATGTTCACCGCCTGAGAACAGTAGAAAGTTCTGGTTGTTCCTCCACTTCTGGACTTTAGTTTTTCTTCCAGAATTTGAGATTTGTATGCACATAAGTTTTTACAGATCTGACTTATTTCTATGTAGACTGTTGCTTACTTATCTGTCAGGGAGATGTACTAGCACTTATAAGGAAGCCCCAGTTAATTGAATCTTTCAACATGCTTGGTTGGGGGGGGGGGGCACTAACGATGGGGCATCGAGAACCCACACGGGACGTCCTGAGTGAGTGACATTCAACCCTACCAGGACCGCGCAACAAGCGACTAACACCTGGTGACCCAAAGGTCCTAAAAACAGTTAAGCTCTATTTAGGCCCACGACGACAACCAAACAATTGCGTCCCGTACTGGGGCAGAATAAGTAACTAAAGTCCGAGGCTAGATACCTGCGTTTGATGCCCATTTTTGCTTTGTCTGGCTCAAATGTCTGCAATTCCGACTTGGTCAGAGATGACACTTGTTGATTAGTCAGCCTTGTTTTTTAAGAAGTTTTCTGTTGGTTTCATGAAGGACAGTAACTGTTCACTCACATAGGTAGAACCGAACATTGCCTTATCCTTGTGGCAAACTTTCTGAGGTTCTCAAACTATTCAGGAAGGTACGAAAAGAAACCAGCTATTCACTTCGTGATACTTTACTCTGAGTGTAGAATCCGATAACACCAAAGGCCAGTTGTGCACCAAATTTTGGTGAATTGATTTATGAAAAAACAAGATTTTGTGAAGGCCCTTTAAGAGCGAGTAAACAGTCTGAGGAGAATGGCACTGCAGGGAGTTACCAGGGGACCTGGCCGTTGCTCAACACTCAAAGGGAAGCGCGAGACGGATGTTCAGTCAGAAAGTGACGGGTACCATCGAAATTTGAACTCATTGCTTGCTGCTGAAGATGGGGACGGAGCGGTTACCGCAGTTCCCTGAGTGCTATGATGTCGATTCCTAATAAAATGTCATTCCATATTCAACAACGAAACAGACAAATGTACCATAATGTGATTTTTATGTCGTCAGTGTCAAAACAAACATTGACAATACTTCTCACATAACTTTTCCGTTTTTTTTTTTTTTTATCTCTACTGATTTTACAATTGATCTGGCACTTCAAGGTTCACACAACTTAAAATATGTACCAGGAAATTAAATGGGAAAGTAGAAACTGCCAGCAAAAGGTTGAGCACACCACATAGGGGTCTGCTACCATATACTTTCTATGTCAGTGGTGTGAAGCGTTTCTTTAGTTAGTGCACTCTAATTGTCATAAGTGCTTTTACTGTGAAAAATCTGAATCATAGCTTCTCCTCTTGACTTACTGTTACCTTGGGATTTTAGGCAAATGCTTCACTTTCCTCATGTTAACACTACAAATTTAATGCACCTAATCCATTATTTGTGTATATGTGTATTCAGCAGCAATGAAATATACTAAATATAATTGACGTTTTTGAGAAACTACCAGTTTCTTACCCCACTCATACACATACATCCTCACACGCAAAGAATAAATAGTGATAGCTTTGAGATGTGGTGCTTGTTCAAATGTGATATTTGTTCAATTTCAACAGTGCAGTCTGTGTGTCCCCCGGAATACATCGGACAACCGTCCAGACAAGCCAGTATGTGTGTTCAAAATGTCATCAAATCAAGTATAATTTCACCTACTATCGATTTCAAAACGTTTCCAAAAAACATGTAATTTACGTCGTCAGTTCATTTCCACTGACACTCTGAACTTTCTCTTGTAGGCGTTTTCCTATTGAACAATATTTGTTTGACGACATGTACATATGTATGCAGAATAAAAGGAAATAGGAAATAAAGGAAAGCAAAAAGTACGTACAGTTCAAACATTTCTGCAGTCTTTATCAACAGCACAACAGCAGAATTAAAACGCGCTTGGTAAGCATAAGTTGTTCTGTATTTTGTTGCTTATTGATATCAGCTCGAGAACAGTCATCTATTGTTTCGTCAACAGGAACTGCTCATGATGGTAGAGGTCACAAAGGCATGAAGGTTCGGCTGTTAACCTCACCATCCGAATACGTTGTGTCCGGTTTCAGATTCAGACATTTGAATAGGGAGTTCATGTTTTTCATAGTTTCCTAAGGCTGTATTTGGAGCTACAGAGTTTTGAGCTCTTGGGAGAGGGATTAAGACATAGGGGATAAAACTATGTGCAATTAACTATATTCTCTCGCCCTAAAATAGATGAAACTCTTTTGAAACGTCGAAAAACGTGTCTGGTTCAGCAGTGTAGTTTGTCATGATACTTTTTTTTTTTTAAACCTGTATCTTTATGCAACACGATGTAGACAAATACCGGAAAGACAGAGATTGGAAGTTATGGAAATATAAAACCACAGAGTACTCAAATTACAAAATTCCCACACAAGTTCTGTCACTAAAGATAAAGACAAGTGCAAACCGTTGATCACTCAACAGTTTCAATCATAAAAATTCTGGGTGTGGGGTGGGGTGGGGTGGGGTGGGGTGGGGTGGGGCATATTTTGTATTGGATAGATGTGGTAGAAGAAAACAGAACAACAAGGTAACAGCATTTCAAGTTTCATTCGAACAAATAGTATTATAAGATACATAAAATTCGTACAAATATACATAATTTTTTTTTCATTTTTTTAAAAGTCCTAATCACAGATGCCTTCTCGGGCTTAACACTGGAGGAGAAGGAGGGCGACGAGAAGAGAAGGACAAAGAATAAGAAGAAAAGAAGAAGAAGATAAAGAAAGGGTGACAGGGAGTGTCCTAGGAAGTAAATGCAACCGAAAGGGTGCTGACCGCATCACACATCAAGTATCGTGTATTAACAAAATGAGTCTCGCTACCAAATGCTATGTGTGCGAATAGCTTAAAATGGGTCCTTTACTGTTAACGTTGCGTAAAGAAGCAATGAGCTTATGTTGTAAATATCCAGTAAGAAATATCATTAGGTAATTTAAATTTTATAAATAATGAAACACACACACACACACACACACACACACACACACACACACACACACACACACACACACATATATATATATATATATATATATATATATATATATATATATATATATATATATATATATATATATATATAATTTACATTTTACAGCGCACCTGTGTTACAGAATGGTCCCTGTTTTCCTGGCTGACAAGACAGGCAGGTTCCGTTAGTTGGTTGACAGAGTTGGTCCTTACAGTTAGTGCTACATTTTTGTGAGCAGTCAACTCCGTAATATGATTGGCTACAGGCTATATCATAATATATAAAATGGTAAGATTTGCTTGTTGTTCGAATATTGATACGCAAACAATAAAAAATAACATAAGCACTTATTCAAGTATATACAAGCAAACGTGTTTATAACTAATGTATATTTTTAACTATGTATGCATGCACATACATACACGCTCGCCTGCGGTCTAAAGGTCGTGGGTTCTAATCTGATAGACTACTTTTACTGTTTCTTTATATTGACAGTGTTGTATGGATGGCACTAAATTCTTTCTTGGATATTTTCCTGTCTTGAATGTTCTATAGGTCACAGATGCACACCCACCAGGCAGGCTGAATTTTCCTAAGCAACCTTGACAAACAGATACTAGACACAACTTAAAATAGTACACACCTCTCACGGCTGTATTTTAGTTAGTTAGTTAGTTAGTTAGTTAGTCTTTCCTCTTGTGTCGAGTGCGGCACATAGGGCAGAGGTCATGACTCTCCATGCATGGCGGTTCGTTGCAATCTGTTGTAGGTCTTGGATGTTTGAGTGGCCCATGAGCGAGCCTTCCCTGATGATAGTTCTACGTAGGGTTTCCCTTGGTCTTCCACGAGATCTTTCCCTGTGGTGTCCAAATGAGGGCTTGGTAAGGAAGTCTTGATTTATTCATTCTAAGGGCGTAGCCGACATAGTTCCAGCGGTGTTTTCGTATAAAATTAGATTAGACACATACTCTTGCCTAGATTCTTGCCTTATTTGTGTATTGGTTCGGAAATCTGACCATTTGAAATTTAGTATTCTTCTAAGGCATTTATTTTCAAAACTGTCTAATTTTGTGTCTAGAGTTTTCGTTGATTTCCAGCTCGGCTGTATTTTGCCACAGAAAATAGTATCTGGTAGTACCTAAATGTCTACATTTGCAGGAAACATTTCAATCAAAGAAGGTACAGCTTGCTTTGTAAGAATATTTGTTTCCATGATTTATCTAACACACGAAGAGACTCAACGAGAAACCATTATTGAGAAAATTCGTCAAATTAACCACTCGAGACATATATATCAAGAAAAGTTAGTATCGGCAAGATTGTAGAAAGAAGACTATTTGTCAAATAGATTAAGATACAGAGGATCAGATATGCCGGTACTATCTTTAGAAAAATAGCATGTAATAAATACCCGCTAGACATCTAAGAGGATCTAATACAAGAACATGATGAGGCAGAGGTAGGATATAATTTGACGACGTTAAAGACACTGTTTGAATTCAACTTATAATCTCCGTTTCCGTGGAGGACGAATTTGTCGTTATTTTGAAGCCCCCACCCTTGTTGTCGCGGGGAGAGGGGGGTGGGGGGAGGGGGGGGGGGTTAAAAAAATAAAAAAATGACTGAGAGGGGTATCCGTGACCTCTCTACGGTCAGTCCTCATCCGTGGGCGTGGCACTTTGTGTCAGCGGATGTTTGTCGCTCAGAATGATGTCCTAGTGGGGTGAACAGTCAATCAATCAACCAAGACACTTTCCATTCATAATGAATGGCGACAGTCCTCACCACCAACCCAAGGCTTGGAAAACCAACTGTTCTTTCTATTCCATCTTCTCATAGTTCATGCTGTGTGACGTTAGTAGTCATGTCTTTCTACGACTTTCCGTCTCATGAGCTTTAATTCATGTCTAACACAGATGATTTTCCTTGCCATGATGCCAAATTGTCCAGGATCATCCCTCTCGGTCTCTGTCTCTACCTCGTTTCCCCGTCATATTTCCCACCGTGACAATGTACTTCAAAATGTTGACTTTTGAATTGAGAATTGACATCAGAGCACTCCGGGTACTCCCATAAGCGCTTTGTCCCCATCTCCAGCAGCAAGCGAAGAGTTATAGATCCGGTGGCACCAGTAACTGTCCGATTTTATATTCGTCCTGCATTCCCCTGAGTGTTGGGTATCTGCCAGATTCCCCAATAACTCTTCATAGTGCCATTCTTCTCGGACCTCAATGATCTATCTGTGCTTCCGCACTGTTCACTCGCTTCCAAAGGGCCCTCACAATATCTAGCTTGACATACATCAATTCACTACCAAGAGGTGCAGAGCCAGCCAGTCTATCTACCTACTCATTTCCCAACACACCGGCATCAAATATCCAAACAATGCTAACCACCTGGGACTCCTGAATTGATGCTTTCAACTATGCACGGAGCATGCCTAATCCACCTTTCTCAACCTGCTCTGTGTCATTCACAATCACGGCATGTGTGTACAACTGATTCTCAAACCAGCGAAAGGCAGCAGTGACTGCCTCCACCTTTATTAAGCTAGACGTTGTGACATCATTTGCAATGCTTGGTTACACTAAGCGACATACATTCGCTTTTGCTCTAAACCTCCATGCATTTCGTCTGCCTCTCAACACAAAAACATCTTTATGGAAAATCACATCACTTGGGCAGGAAATGTCATGAAACATTTGCCGAACCTCTGATTCTACAGCACCAGCTGGCCAGTCTATGCACTCACCACCTAAAGTGATTAGAACAATACAGAAGTCTGAAACTTGCTCGTGCACCTTACCGACTCCTCTCCTCGACACAATTTTTCAAGCCTGCACACATGTCCAATTGTGCCTTTTGCTTGCACCATCCAAGATCTTCCTCTTTTCAATCTATGACCTTTAGCTTTATCCAGGGCTTCATACAGGAGATGCTTCCTCACTGCAGCTATTGTGGAATGTGAGTTTGCTTGCAAAACTTTGAGCATATCAGCAATAGCAGGCTGTGCAAGTATATATCTCATGCATACTACCGGGGTATCTCTTGTACATCCCAGAATTACCCATATGGCTTCATTCTGTATGCGTTTAAGTTTCATCACCTGACTATTTGATATGGTAAGCATTCCAAGGCCATAATATATCACCTATAGGATCACTCGATGGAACACTGTAAACAGCATTCATTATTCCAAATCCACTGCTGCAAAAATCTTGAGAGCACTGAGTCGTTTTATTTTTTGGCATTTCACCGCAACTGCCTTCACATGATCCCTAAAGGAAAGGCTTCTGTCAAAAATGATACCCAGATACCTCAAATTGCTTTATCTTTTGATGGTCCTGTTATTAACTGGGAGGCTTGGAACATTAGCTCTTACAATTCTATTGTCCAGAGAGCACCACAAAAGAGCCGCTTTTTTCTAAATTGATAACAGCCCTAATTTCTACACAACAGTCACTTTATCTACAGCTGTCTGCAACTCCAGTGTTATCCGTTGTCTATCTCTCCCCTGTCCATATGCAAGAACGTCGTCGGCAAATGTTAATATCTTTTCAAAGCCTGGTGCTTCAAGTTCTGCAGTATTGCTTACATAAATATTTAAGAGCACTAGTGAAATTGCAGATCCCTGGAGTAATCGCGGGCCGATATTACATGATTCAGAGGTCCATGTACCTAGGCGAAGGGCAACCATATGTGAATGCAGGACAGCTGCTTTCCATTTCAAAAGCTAGGGACAAACTCCCTTCTCCGTGAGTGCATATATCAAAATATCAGATCTGACTCTATTGTAGGCAACCTCAAGATTGAATGCTGCCACAACCGACTCCTGTCTATTCTTGAACTCCTCATAAACATCAAAGGCAAAAGTAGCTGCATTAGACCATGCATCTTTCCGTGGCCGGTAACTACGCAAACTTTTTGGCAGGAGCTCTTTCCTTTCCAAGAAATATCTGTAGTTTTTATCTTCTATATTATCATCTTCTATAGCACATTGCCAAATCTATTTTGTAGGGAGATAAACCTCTGAAATGATCTTTGCCTAATTTTGGAAGTGGGATTAGGTAGCTGTGTACCCAATCCTGCGGCACTGAAGCTGTTATAATGCTCTGGTTCAAGTGAAATCCCCCTCGAGTCTTCATCACTCATGCTCTTCATGTGGGCATATTCGACTCCGTCTGGCCCAGGTGTAGTGTCTTTTGCTTTTTCACAATACATATTTATATCCTCTACCCTGATGATATACTTAAAAAAATATTATTTATAGTATTAGACAGATTATAACTGAATTTCTAAGCCCCCCCCCCCCCTATCATTATGATCAGTCTGGGCTATAAATCTCTTCAAAAAAGCTTTCCTTTCTCTTTGTTGTCATTGGCATATCATTATCAGTGTATATAATGCCTGTTCTGACAGGCCGAACCTACTTTTGCATCTGTCTCCAAAACCTACCCAGTGATTTATACACTCCAATTTCACTCATCAAATGTTCTCGCTGCCATTCTAGCTAGCCTACAGTCATTTATACAGACTACGTCTGCATCCACCATAGCCTCTGCTTAAGCATTTCCTTGTCTATTTTCCTTAGTACTGCCCCATGCTCTGTTCCGCGCATTAAAATTCCCACAAATGAAAACACTATCACCAGGGATTTCCTCCAACCTTTTGAGCCAGTCCCAACGTTCCTATGTGACAAGAGAGTTAACAGCAGCATAACTATTTACTTAATCCGACGCTGTGCCTCCATTATCTATCTGTAAACCTCGAACCTCTAGTGTCCTATGATTCCACTGGCCCAGGTGAAGAACCACATTTTTCACCCCATTCTTCACCAGTAGACACTGCCCATGTCTTCTCTGTCCGGTAGGATTTATGTAACTGGTGTATCTCGGACAAGCAAATCTATCTGTTATTTAGTTCCTGCTGCATGATGGTACTAGAGTCATAAATCAGCCTCTCCAGTACAGGTCTCCTCTGCTTAGCACTACGACAATTCCAGCAACTGACCCTAATATGCTTTAATCCCTGTAATAAGTGGTTTGTGTTTCTTCTCGCTGTCTAGGAAGTATTCATGCGTGTGTGGTGGATGATCTTCTCACACGCTCCACGTTACACAACTGGCACAAGCCGAAACTGATGTGAGCTTACGAGACATGAGTTTATTGACGTATTTACACTTACATAAAAGAGAGGTCCAGTCGTTGTCCTAGTAAACAGCTCTCGTAACCAAACTCACGCAGCCTTCAACGAACAGTCTTCTTCAAGCATTTACTGACCAAAGTCGGCTCCCATGGATTCACGTTGAGGTTCTGGCCATCTCACACACTGACATGGTCGATCTCGGCTTCACACTTCGTCGGCAGGGTCTCCTTTCTCCACAAGCACTCTCACGTTGACATTCTCACTTTCAGTCGTACGTCCTCTCACTCCAACAGGTCGACACAAACTAAACTTGACCAGAGTCAAGTCTGACTTATACCACGGGTTCGTTTCACGTGACAACACGTGGTGGTCGTTTACTTTTCACGTGGCAACCTTGGGTCGCATCATCGTGGTCCCCGTGATAACTAGTGGTTAGTCACCCATCTCCAGATTCTCGTTTAATCCAAGTATCTGGACTATCTCGGTGTTTTAGGTCAGCTTTGGGCCTTCCCCCAACCATCCTAATCTGGGTGAAAATATCCCCCATTGCAATCCCAGACGCTCCGTTTTTCGCTTGACTCTCAGGGCTCCGGCTCTCTAATATCTATGT